>PVKS010021209.1:0-35601 GCA_004027875.1 Aplodontia rufa | reverse complement strand
GTGTTGAGACAGATTAGGAGAGACAGTGAAATGGCTAGGTAGTCAGGACAGAGGGCCCCCATCCAAGAGCTAGCTGGCAGAGGCAGAGAGTGATTGACAGGGCATGCTCAGGGCCTTCAAAAGCAAAAAGACCATGAGGTTCATCTTTGTCCCAACTAAGATAGGGGTGGTCACAGGTGGGAACTAGGAAGTATTTGTCACTTTCTGTTTTAACCAATGGTGCCCTTGACCAGTTTCAATGCCTGTTTTACATAGATTTTAACCAACGGAGTTGATGCATTTCTCAAGCCTGCTTTGCATGAATGTTAATTATGGTCATTCCCAAAATCAATATAAACCCCCGTCTAACATACTGAGGTGGTGTCCTGCTTCCAGGTGCCCCTCCGCCTTGCGGAGTCTCTGCTCTTCTTCCTAAATAAATCCTATTCCTTTTACTCCTCCTTCCTTGGTTGTCCGTGGATTTTATTCTTCAAATTCGCAAGACAAGGACCCAGAAGATGGGTGCCGAATTCCCAGGGTGTGTTTCCACACCAAGAGCTGCAATGCCATGGGAAATCCCAGCTCTTAGCTGGGTAGCTGCTAACACTTTGGGCTGCAGAGAACTGAGGGACCTGCAACTAGTCCAACTTCTCAGTTCTAACTGGGAAGAGCTGCAAACACTGAAAATGGGCTACTTCGGCTATGGAATTCTGTAGCCAGGCCCTCTTCATTTACCAGCAGGAGCAGAGAATTGGGCCTCATCCCCAAAACCCCACATCAGTGTCACACTGGGAAGCAGAGCAGAGAGAGAAACTCCACACCAGATACAGAATATACATCCCAAAGGCACATCCCCCGTGACTCCGCTCCTCCAGCCACACCCTACCAGCCTACAGCTGCCAGCTAATCCTTGATAGGGGATTAGGGTTGATTGGGTGAGGGCTCTTATAACCTAATCATATCACCTCACCCTTCCTGAATTGTCACACGTGAGCTTTCAGGGGTCACCTCACATTCAAACCATAATAGTGACCTGGTCAATCTTCCTCCACTATCTGCATTCTCTCTGCAACAGCCCTGTCTTGTTACCTCTGCTCAAACACCTTCAGATCCCCCAGTCTGTAACGTAAAGAAATCATTTCAAGAGACAGATAAAAGATGAGTGGGAGAGAGACCCCTGCCTGGAGACTGGGGATCCCACCAGGTGTGGGATGAGTGGCTCCTCAGTGGGAGGGGGAGGTACCCCGAGGAGTGGCAGAGCACACTGAAGGGGGCGGAGCCTGGTGGGAAGATAGAAAAAAATAGAAGTTCACCATAGTTTTCCAAACTATATTTGAATAGAAGCCTATAAAAATCGCCATCCCCCTGCCCATCTCACTTATCTTTTACCCTCAGAACCTTACACTCTTTCATGATAGATTGCTTTTGCCTGACATAGGATGAAAACTTCCATCATTAATTAGAGAAAAGATTCCAGTCTCTGGCAGGCAGAATAACGACAGGGTGTTTTTGTTTTAAAGAGGAAACAACCCTACATCTTGTTGGTGCAGCCAGATGTGCTTTGGCTTTTGTGCTTGCGTATTCATTAGACTTCATTGTTCAAAGTGATCATGAAAGAATCTGGCCCAGCTTTGCAAGAGGATGTCAGGCTGGCCTCAATCCAAAGAAATTAATAATCTCAGATCAAGCTGCTCTCCCTTCTCTTAGCTGTGGACTTCCAGGCAAGGCCACTGGTGCTCCCCTCTCCATGAATCACAAGGTGGTTCAGGCCTCCAATATTTCTATTATGAAGCATTCTGTCTTTCATTTGAAAATTGCCTCTTATGAGTATTATTCTCTGTTCTAAAAAGACATCATTGTTTCACTCCTATTCTACACTCCTTCTGTGTTCAAGGTCGCTAGTTACTCTATTATTCAGGCAGACAATCTTTTCATAATTTTTTTTTCCCAATCAGTCTCAGTTCAAGGACTTACATTCTCAGTGTCCCATAAGTTTTGCCATTTCTTCTCTTGAAAACATTCTCCATGGCTTTCCTTTCTTTAGCAGCTTCCATGTATTCAATTCCTCATAATGCATTGCTGTGTGGAATGGAGGCAAGCCTTGTTTGTGTTGCGGTGAGTTTTGTTTGGAGAAAAAGACTTTTTTTTCCCCCTTAGTATTTCCTTAGAATCAGCTACAATTAACTAAGATTTATTAACTGATTTTGGAAAACTCACATCTAACTCGCACAACCAGAATTCTCAGCTTCTAAGGGGCAAGCGACACAGGTTTTGAGAGCAGCAGAAACAGAGAATGGATCAAAGAATAAGGTTAACTGAAGCTGGAGTTTTGTGGGAAAAGCTCAAAAAGCAAAAGGATATGTAGGATCAATGTTCCAAAATAAAATTCAAGGTGGTCAGAAATCCTGCCTAAACTATAAGATTATGTGATATGTTGTTTTATTGACAGACCACCTCATTAATGTTCATAATAACTACTAATGACAGCTTATCGTGTATTGTTCCTAACCACAAAAAGATGGCAATTACAATCCTCATTTTATAAAACCCAGGATTGGACAGCTGGGAAGGGCTGGATCCACTTAAGTCCAAAGTCAGTCATCTTTCTGCTGCCTCTTATACAGCATGCAAAGCTGGGTTTTAGATTTGAGTAATCTTCATAAGAGGAACTACTTTTAATGAAATAGACCGCATGTTCTATAAAAGAAATATTGGAGGCTTTAACCTCCTTGATATATCCACAAGAACTATGCCTAATTTTTCTCAGACTGAGAATCCGGATAAACCCTATTAGGTAGTCTCTTCCTTATCATGGTCCCACTTGCAATTTTTCTTTTTTAAAATTAGCTATTATTATTTTTGTGGGGTTCTGTGTGATAACGTGATACATGTACACATTGTGTAATGATCAAATCAGGGTTTGCTTATGAATTTTTGACTTTATAGTCATTTGAGAGAGATACACATTCAGTAGAAACCATACTTTAAATTTTGAATTTTTTTCCATTTTTATTGGTACATTAAAATTATACGTAACGGCATGATTCGTTGTCACACGTTGGTATGTGTACACAATATGGCAATATAATTTGGTCACTATCATTCTCTCAATTTGTCACTTCCCATTTTCCTTCTCTCCGCCCTTCCCCTGGTCCCTTTCCTCTATTCCACTGGTCTACCTTTGATTTTCATGATATCACCCCAACACACACCTTTCTTTTCACTTTTCTTCCACATGAGAGAAAGCATTTGACCCATGACTTTCTGAGTTTGGCTTATTTTGTTTAAACTAATATTATAAAGTTATATCCATTTTCCTGCAAATGACATAATTTCATTCCTCTTTAATGAATAAAACTTCATTGTGTGTGTGTGTGTGTGTGTGTGTGTGTGTGTGTACACCAAATTTTCTTTATCCATTCATCCATTGGTGAACACTTGGGCTGGTTCCATAGTTTGGCTCTTGTGAATTGTGATGCTATAAACATGAATATGCATATGTCACTATAGTAAGTTGACTTTAGCTTTATAGCATAAATACTAAGGAGAGCTAGAGCTGGGTCATATGATGTTTCCATTCCTAGTCTTTTGATTAAACTCCATACTGATCTCCGTAGTAGCTGTACTAATTTATAATCTCACCAAGAGTATGAAAGTGTTCCTGTTTCTCCACATCCTCTCTAGCATTATTATTTACATTTTTTTTATTTTTTTAAGAGATAGGAAGGAGAGAATCAATTTTATTTAGTTTTTCCTCTGGCTTTTGTTTCTCTGACACTTAGTTGTGTATGTGGTGCTGCAGTTTGTACCCAGGTCCTCACACATGCTGGGCAAATGCTCCAACCGCTGAGCGACCACTTGTTTGCATTCTTGACAACTGCCATTCTAACTGGCGTCAGATGAAATCTCAGTGTGATTTTGATTCTCAGTTCTCTCATGGCTAAAGATGTTGAGCACTTTCTCATGGGTTCATTAGCCATTTGTATTGCTTCTTTTGAGAAGTGTCTATTTAATTCATTTATCCATTTATTTTTCTGGTGATTTTTTGAGTTTTAAAAAATATATACTCTGGCTATTAGTCCTTTGTCAGAAGACTAGCTAGTAAAGAATTTCTCCCATTCTGCAGGTTCTCTCTTCACATTCCAAATTGTTTCCTTTGCTGTGCAGAGGGTTTTGTTATATACATATATATATATATACATATATATATATATATAGAGAGAGAGAGAGAGAGAGAGAGAGAATCAATTTTGTTTATACTTTTCATGTTTCTCCAACATTTAGTTGTGTATGTGGTGCTGGGGTTTGAACCCAGGTCCTCACTCATGCCAGGCAAGTGCTCCAATCGCTGGGCCCAGTGCAGAAGCTTTTTAATTAGATGCTATCTGATTTATTAACTCTTGGCATTATTTCCTGAACTTAAGAGTCCTATTGAGAAAGTCGTTGCATGTGCCTATGTGTTGGAGTATTGAACCTATATTTTCTTCGAGGAGTCGTATTGTTTTTAGTCAAATTCCTGCATTTTTGATCCATGTTGACGTGATTTTTGTTCTTCTGCACATGGGTAACCAGTATTCCCAACATGATTTGTTAAAAAGGATTTCTTTTTGCCAATGTGTGTTTTGGGCACCTTTGTCAAGGATCCGATGACTGTATCTGTGTGGGTTTGTCTCTGTGTGTTCTACTCTGTTCCATTTGTCTTTATGTCCATTTTTATGCTAGTACCACAAAGTTTTTGTCACTATAGCTGTGTAATATGAGTTTTGAATTTTGATCTTTTCCTGGGCCAGCAACAGATGGTATGCTGCCTTCTCATGAGCTGGGCTGTGGCAGAAAACCACAGCACACAATCAGCCAGGTCATCACAAGGGTAAACAAGCAATAGGCTATAGTGTACTGTGTTGTTAAGCTATGATGTTCTATAGGTGTATTAAATGCATCTTTGACTTAAGATATCTTCAATTTATTTTGGGTTTCAGGATGTAACCCATAGTAAGTTGAGGAACATCTATAGTTTGAAGTTAGGGAGGCCTTGAATACATAAAATGAGGACTTATTCATTTGTGCTACCATCATTATCATGCAGTCCAAGAGCATATTCATTATCATCATGAATCATATCTATCCTGCTGTCCTTCCTAGTTGGGTGAACCTGAATGTTACTTAGCTTCTCTGAGACATTTTCTGCAACTATAAAATGGAAAGAAAGATTGGATTGATATGACCTACTATACACATTTCAGCCTCCTTCCCTCACTCTAAAATCTTAGAAATGATGGAAAAATGTCTTGACTGATGACATGATACTATATTTAGAAGTCCAAAGAAACTCCACCAGAAGACTTCAAGGGCTGACAACAAATTTAGTAAAGTAGCAGGATACAGAATCAACATATATAAATCAATTGCTTTCCTATACTCCAATAATGAATCTGCTGAGAAAGAAATTAGGAAAACTATCCCATTCACAAAAACCTAAAAAGTACTTGACAATTAATCTAACGAAGGAGGTAGGATCTCTGTAATGAAAATTGTAGAACACTGAAGAAAGAAATTGAAGAAGACCTTAGAAGATGGAAAAACCTTCCATGTCTTTGGATAGGCAGAATTAATATTGTCAAAAGGCCATGCTACCAAAAGCACCATACATATTCAATGCAATTCTCATTGTAATACCAATGACATTTTTCACAGAACTAGAAAAAGAAGTTCTGAAATTCATTTGGAATAATATGAGACCTGGAACTGGCAAAACAATCTTGAGCAAAAAGAATGGTGCTAGAGGCATCACAACACCACATATCAAATTTACTAGAGAGCTATAGTAACAAAAACAGCATGGTATTGGCACCAAATTAGACATGAAGACCAATGGAATAGAACAGAAGACACAGAGACAGACCCACACAAATATAGCTTTCTGATACTAGACAAAGGGGTCCAAAATATATGTTGGAGAAAAGATAGTCTTCTTAACAAATATTGGTGGCAAAACTGAATAGCCATATCAGAAGAATGAAATTTGACCCCCATCTCTCACCCTGCACAAAAGTCAACTCAAAGTGAATCAAATACGTAGGAATTAGACCAGAAACTCTGCAACTGCTAGAAGAAACTGTGGATCTAACACTCCAGCATGTTGGCACAGAATCTGAATTCCTTAACAAGACTCCTAAAGCACAAGAAATAAAACCAAAAATCAATAAGTGGGAAGCCATTGAACTGAGAAGGTTCTGCACATCAAAGGGAACAAGAGCATGAAGAAAGAGCCTACAGAATTGGAGAAGACATTTGTTACCTGATCCTCAGACAGGACATTAATATCCAGAATATATAAAGAGCTCAAAAAAACTTAGCAACAACAACAACAACAGCAAAACCCAAATAAGTCAATGAATAAATGGACTAAAGAACCAAACAGACACTTCTCAAAAGAGGAAATACAAATGGCCAACACATACATGGAAAACTGTTCAGCATCTCTAGCAATTACAGAGCTGCAAATCTAAAGTACATTGAAATTTCATCTAACTCCAGTTAGGATGGCAGTTATCAAGACTATAGAGAATAACGTGATTGTGAGGATGTGGGGAAAAGGTACACTCATACTTGTTGGTAGAACTGCAGAGTAGTCTGGAAAGCAGTGTGGAGATTCCTCAAAACCTAGGAACAGAACCACCATAAGACCCAGCTTTCCCACTTCTTGATATATATCCAAAAGATCTAAAATGAGTACACTGTAGGGATGTAGTTACATCAATTTATAGCAGAATAATTCACAATAGCCAAGCCCTGGAACTAAACTAGATGCCCTTTAACAGATGCATTGGTAAAGAAAATGAGGTATATATACACAATGGAGTACTACTCAACCATAAAGATGAATGAAATTATGGTATTTGCCAGTAAATGGAACTGGAGACTATTATGCTAAGAGACGTAAACCAGACACAGAAAGTCAAAAGTTGAATGTTTTCTCTGATATGCAGAAGTTAGTCAAAAATAAGGAGAAAAAATAAAAAGAAAGAAAAAAGGGGAAAATTCCTTTAAAATATAAGAAAAATCAGTGGGATAGAAGAAGGGGATTGAGGAGGAGGAAGGAAGGATGGAGTAAAGGAAGAACAGTGGATTGAAAGTGATCTAACTTTCCTATGTGCCTATATTAATATATCACAGTGAATCACAACATTAGGAATATTCATGAGATGTTAAAAAACAAATAAACAAAAAACTCAACTAGGGCTCAGGATGTTGCTCAGTGAATTTGGGACAAATTTGTCCCAAATTCAATTGTCAACACTGTAAACAAACAAACAAACAAACAAACTATAAGTAAATAGCAGAGAGATTGGTAGAATAGAGGGAAGGGAACAGGGAGCAGGATAAGGAGGGGAGAGAAAGGGGAAATACTTGGGACTGAATTAGAGCAAATTATATTCCATACTTTTATAATTATATAAAAATGAAGCCTAATATTAAACATGACTGTTTTCGTCATTGCTGTTACCAAAAAACCTGACAAGAATAATTTTAGAGGAGGAAAAGTTTATTTGGGGGCTCACGGTTTCAGAGGTCTTAATCCATAGATGATGACGGAGTGCATTCCATTCCTCGGGGTCTGAGGTGACAGACAATCAAGGTGGAAGTTTGTGACAGAGGAAAGCAACTGGGAACACCACATCAGCAAGCAGAAAGAGAACTCCATTCTTCAAGGACAAAATATATCCCCCAAAGGCACGCCTGCAATGACCCACCTCCTCCAGCCACCCCCTACCTGCCCTGGTTACCAGTCAGTTAATCCCTATTGGGATATTAATGCAGCAGGTTAAGGCTCTCACAACCCAATCGCTCCACTCTGAACTTTCTTATATTGTCTCATATATGAGTTTTGGGGGACACCACATATTTAAACCATAACCATGACTTAAAAGAACCAGTAAAAACTAAAATTAACAATAAAAGGAAAAAAATATTTTGAAAACTCACAACAGTTCTGAAAATCAAGGAAGGGCAATGTTAACTGATGGTAAACTATGAGGAACATTTGAAGTGGAAAGCAGATGGAACTTGGTAGAGGAACCACAGACCAAATCATGCTCAGGAAGGTATGGTTGTAGGGGGTAGTGGCTTCAAGGGGCTCTGAGGACACACATACTATATTCAAGTGTAAAGATGGACATAATCAGAGTGCACAGATTGGAAGCCAGTGGGGACAAGAGGCTGTGTAGGTAGGGAGATCAGAAAGGGATTCTCTGCGGAGCACTGAGACCTGAAGGATAAGGAAGAGTCAGCAAGGAGGAGGTCAGCGGAAAGAATTACTTCTCTTGGGGGAAGAGCAAGCATAAGAGGCTGAGAGGTGGGAAGGAAGGAGCGTGTTCTCAGATAAGAACCAGCCCTACGTACAGGTAGGACAGGTGCATGGACCGAGGCTGGAGATGGTGTTGGGATTAGGAACGCTTGGAAACATCTGTGTCCCTGAAGGACGTAGTTGTGTTACAAGGACTTCAGGGGCAGGAGGACTAATCCTTAGGTGCTGGTGACTATTTTATTTTTTTTAATGCCTGTTCTGTGTCATTTTAGTGGGGCTCAGACCTCAACTCTCACCCTCTTGTCCTGGAGAACAAAGGAGACCGAGGGCTTGATGAGTATAATGAGAGTTTGATAATCTCTACTCACTGGAGGTTTTCAGAAAGCTGATGGACTGGGCAGCCTTGCTGAAAGAGGAGGGCTGAACCCTGAGCCATTTGATGAGGGGAGGTCAGCAGGCCGACGTGAATGGAATGACCATTTCGCCTGCCTTGCCTCTGTCTGACCCCAGTTGCCTTTCTTGTCACAGATAAGCAGGTTTGGAAGGTTGGTGGGTTGTTGTGGGTGGAAGATTATGCCAGGAAAACTGCAGAAAGAAGAACCTCTTGCTGACAGTGAGGCTTGCTAACCCACTTGTATTCATAGTTTTTACAGCTGAAGTGGCTATTGAGAATGCATTTGAGAAGTTCGTATGGAGTAGCTTTTTGAGTGGGGGCTGATAACAGTGCCTCACTTATCAGCAATAAGCCGCGTGCTGCAGGGCAGCACTGGATGGGAGGTCTAGTGGACACTGATTTCCGCATTCTCTCTCAGTAAAGGCTTAGGTACAGAGAAGCAGGGACTTGGGAAACTCAAGAGCCTGAGGATTGTCCAGGAAAGCCAGCTGGTGGATGCCTTTCACCGCATCCAGAGATTCTTCTGCACCATAAAACAAATAATGAGTCCCACCTCCAGGATGGGGTTAAAGGTTTTGAGAAAGCTCAATGGAAGGATTTCAAGAGGCTGAGAGCCATGGAGGGAAAATCCTAAGAGCTGTTCTACAAAATGGCCCAAGTGATCATGAATTTGTGGACTGGGTATCTGCACTGCAGTCGTAGGCTAAAGAAAATTGTTACAGGAAAACTCCATGATGATTTGCTACATAGGATCCAAAATTTTGAATCTTATAAAATGTGGGGATCACAATATTGTAAGCTTAGTGAAAAATAGCATTTTTCAGTGGGTCAGTTGTTGTTGTCTGTTGGGGCTGCCAAACCAAATACCATAACACTGGGGAGCTTAAACACTAGAAAATTATTTGGTGTAGTTCTAGAAGGGAGGAAGTCCAAGATCAAGGTGCCAGTAGGCTTGGTGTCAGGTGAGCACCGACTTCCTTCATAGATGAGTACTGTGAACAGTGGACACAGGAACTTCAGCTGCTCCTGATTGACAAAGGGAGACAATTACCAGGCACATTACATCCAAGTTTGCACCGCTGAGGTGTGCGTGGAATTTCAGTACCATGGTGAGTGGGACATGATGATCTCAGACACAGGAGAGGCTGAAAGAGCTACAAATAAGTCTGGCTCCACTTTGTGGGTCATGGAGCATTGTGACACCCCTACTCAATACATATGCCGTGAAAACTTCTCAGTGTTATAGAGAGAGAACTCAGATTAGTGAAGGACAGAGATTCATCTGCATCAATCATTTGTTTCTATAACCTGAGAATCAAAGCATCAGGTTTTGTGGTGACAAACATTTTAGTGATGAATCCTATTCGGAATGAGAAAGTGTCCATTATTACACAGATATTAGGGGAAAATTCCTCTCTAATCAGACAGATTCATTCCAATCAAAGGAGAGACTTGGAGACTTGGTTATTATGGAGTTTTCCCTACTGAAGGTCAGCATTTAATTACTTTCTCTCCTCCCAAAGAAACATCATGCAATGCAGGCAGTATGTGGTCCCTGGGTGGGAGTTGTACCATACCCTTCACTACCAATGCTTCCTTTTCAGACCACAGCCAGGCCACCTGTGGGCCTCTGTTTTTGGTTTTGCTATAGACAGGGGAGCAGAGAGTGTAGTCTAATCCTGCAGACTGCTAAACTGAGGAATATTCTCCATGCAACTATTATAGATAAGCTACCGGGGCCTCTTAGCATTTGGGTCCAAGGGATTGAAATGAGCATCTTTATATGCCCAGTGTGTGTGTATGTGGGGGGGGGGGCAATGAAACTCTGCTAAAAGAAAAGAAAGAAAGAAAGAAAAGCTGGGTATAGTGGTGCATGCCTGTCATCCCAATGACTCAGGAGGCTGAGGCAGGAGGATCACAAGTTCAAGGCCAGCCTCAGCAACTTAGTGAGGCCCTCAGCAACTTAGCGAGAACTTGTCTCAAAATAAAAGAAAAGAAAAAACTGGCGGTGTTGCTCAGTGGTTGAGCAACCCTGGGTTCAATCCTTGGAACCAAAATAAATAAATAAATATCATGGTAGAACTATGTTAATAAGCATACATAGAATATTATCAAAGGACACAGAAGGTGTTTGTTCGTTCTGCCCCAAATAATTAGGGTCAAAGCCTAAGGACTGGACCTCAGACAGAGAGAGGGATCAGGGGGGCTCCATGTTATGTGGCTCCTGCTTCTCTCTCCGCAGGGACCTGGTCCCGGGACGAATTTAGTCCCAAGTGGAAAACCTTTCTTCCCCTTCGTAGCTCTGCCCCCGACTCTGCCGGACTCAGCTTGGCTGCAAGAGCCTCCCTGGGAAAGCAGGCTGGTTTCCCTGCAGCTGCTCCCTGTCCCACTCTGCTGTCCCTTCTCCCCCGTTGCTCTTCACTGGCCAGCCTTGTTTGCTGCACAAGGACATGAAGAAGACAAGCTTCCCATTCTCCAGTCATTGTCACTAATTGAAATGGGAAACAAGACAAGGCTCCAGAAGAAAAGCTTATTATGGGCTGCCTTGTTGGAAGAAAATGAATCACCTAAGCAGATAGGTTTCCATGATCTCAGGCAAACCTCACTCTTTATTCTATACAACCCCGTCTAATTGTTCAAGAAATGTTCATCTGCTTCATAATGGAACAGCCATAATGGAAGTGTTGTGAAATCACTGAAAAGTTTATTCAAGGCTCGCTCCTGAAAGCCCAGTCATAATGCACGGGCTTCAGGGGAGTTAATAGAATTGGCTCTCATTGAAATTGCATGGATAACAAATTTCCCTAACATGTATCCTTTTAAATATGCTTGTTGATGGAAGTCTGAATTGGCATTTGGCAGATGCAGAGCACTAACAAAAGAGGTGAATTCCCAGCTCTGCCGTCAGTCGCTCCTCTGGAGGCTGTGTTGTCAGAGTCCCTGCCCAGCTGAAGGGGGCCTGGAAATGCCCAAGTTTCCCATGAAACCAAGTAAACAGGGGACATTGGACTTTCCCCCTAAAGTACAACACACACAGACAGAAGAGACTACTATCCCGGGAAGCAGAAGGAAAACATCTAGAAAAAATGGATGATGGGGAGGGTGGGTGAAACAGGCTATAGAAGAAAATTATCCTACAGTGAAATTCTTCCCAATATATTATGTTGTTCAGCAACAGCTGCAGAAAAATAAGCGCAAAAACAATTTGGCAGATGTGTGTGACCTCTGCATACATACAGACATTAAGGATACATTTCTGTCCCCGAGAAGCCTCTTTAGACATGGTCATTCTCTGAAGAAATAAGCACTTTTAGGCCTACAGCCATTAAAAAATGACAATTTAAGGGGAAGTACTGGGGAATGTAATAGAACCAATTATATCACACGCATGCATGAATATGTCACAATGAACCCCACTAATATGTGTAATTATAATGCCCTAATAAAAACATAAAGAAAGAAAAATGGTGATCATTTTCTATATAAGACTTGAGGAAGTCACTATGATTTTAAGGCAAGTGCAGAAAAGGAGATTTGGGAAACAGATTTAGAGTCTCTACTCCTGCCCAACACACATCCTGTATTTTTTCTGAACTTTGTTCAGGCTTGCCTTTCCAGAAATTTGTGATGTGGGTTGTTGTGCAATAAAGATAAAGATGATTTTCCTTGCCTCTTTTTTTTTTTAATAAAGAGAGAAGGACAGTGAGAGAGAAAGAGACAGAGAGAATCAATTTTTATTGAGTTTTTCGCATGGCTTTTGTTGCTCTGACACTTAGTTGTGTACGCGGGTGCTGGGGTTTGAACGCGTGTACCTGGGCATGCCGGGCAAATGCCTTAACTACCGAGCCACCGCTCCAGCCCGCTTCCTTGCCTCTTTTCAGGATCCCAAATGCAACACTCTGCACACTGGAAGTTTTTCATAACTGAGTTTCGCTTTCCGTTTCCCATAATGAAATACGTGGTGGATTAATGATGATGCATGTTCTCACGCTCTCCTCACTGAGGGGTAACGTCTGTGAATACTTTGACCAATAGCATATGGCAGAAGTGATGCTCTGTGGATTCCCAGACCCAGAGAAAGATAATGGCCACTACCACGATCTATCTATGGGAACCTTCTCTCTGGGAGCCCTGAGCCACCATGCTGGAGAGGCTACAGGTAGGTGTCCTGGTTAACAGTCAGGCAGCCCCATGTTCCAGCCACCCCTTCCCAGGCAAAGGACAAATAGAGTGATCTTGTTCTGTTGGTCAAGTCCCAATGCCAGCGGCATATCAGCAAGTGACTGCAAGTGACCCCACACAAAGCCAATGAGTCATCCAATTGAGCTCTGCCTGATTCTTAACCCCAAAACCATGAAATGCAAGAAAATGGATGTTTGGGGAGAGGTTTCATACATAGGAGCGTTAAAGAATATCAAACCCACAAATCATAGTGGTCCTGCTTCTCCTCTGATCACGGTGAACCTTTTTGGTGTGCAAGTGTGCTTCCACCATCTGTGCCAGGCAGCCACTCAAGTCACTCACTACTTGGGACCCTTGGGGTGACATATACCATTGCTAGCCAAGTAGCTGTTCTACTTCCAGCATATTATAGAGATACGGCTTCATCAATGTTTATAGCAGCTCAGCTTACTATAGCTAGATTACGGAACCAACCCAGATGCTCCTCACTCGATGAGTAGATTCAGAAACTTTGGTACTTATATACAATGGAATTCTACTTGGCTATTAGAGAAAGCGATATCATGGCTTTTGCAGCCAAATGGATGGAGATGGAGAAAATTATGCTAAGTGAAATATTCCAATCTCAGAGACTCAAGGCTGAATGTTTTCCCTCATTTGCAGAAGCTAGAATACAACCAGAAACAGTGTGATAGATGGCTAAGCTAATAATAACCTCAACATTTACAAATTTTTACAAGAGCAGGGGGAACCTTGCCTGGGATGCTGGGAGACGTGGGGAGTTGGGACAGGGAGGTGGGGAGGGAATAGGAAGGATATCAAGGAGACCACAGGGAAACCTCCGACCTCCCCGAGAAGTCCATTTAACACAGGGGTTTAATTGGGGGAAACAGAATGGCATTAGCCTTGGCTTACTATGTGAATATACATTTGTTCTTGATTGTTTGATAATGATTCCTCCTTAATTCTAAGTCCATATTCAACAAATAAAAAAAATAAGAAAAGCATATTACCATTTTAAAAATAAGGATTTTTTTCTAATTAAATAATATTCAAAATGAAAAAAAATTGTTTTCTTTACCTCCTAGATACATCCCTAGGCCAGAAGAAACTCGCCCACACAATGGTCCATGTGTGTGACTGTGTGTGCATGTGTGCGTGCGTGTGTGTGCATGTGTGAGTGTGTGTGTGTGTGTGACTGTTTTTTGCTTGTGTAAGAGATACATGTTTCATTACTTGACTTCATTTTCTGTCCTCAATGGAGCTTTTTCTTTTTCTTTTTTCTTTTGGTGCGGGCTATAGAAACCATTTCAAGGCGAAGCCCCGTCTATTGCTTTTGTTTTTCCCCTGCTTGTTTCGCTGCAGCCTCCGCCTCAGCATTCAGGGCCAGGGTTTCTTGAGGTGGTGGGCATTGTTCCCCTCTCCTGGGCCTGGCAGAGCGCTGGCAGGGTCAGTTGGAAATGAAGCTTCTATTATCTGCGATCTGCCTCACCCTCTAAGCCGGTCCGTCCTTACACTAAGGCTCAGCCAAGCATGAAGAAAACTAATTGTGCCCCCTCTCTGCTCTGCTGCACACCAAACCCTGCTTGTGCTTCCCCCTGATCCCCACCCATCCGGAGAAATCCTCGCCTAAGCAGAGGCACAGAGGGACAGAGTCCCAGGTACCACTCTGCCAGCCTGTGCAACTTGAGCCTCTGTGACTCACAGAGTCCCAGAGCTTCTCCAGAGCTGCCAGTGCCAGGGAAGGGGTGGTGGGAGGGCGAGGAAGCCGCTGACTGCGTTTTCCCAGTAATTGCAATGGGCATAGGAAAGGAGGCTAGATTAATTTGCCCCATGAATTATGCATCACCTCCACGTGCCACCCTCCCAGCTCTGAGGCTTTATTATTCACACGGCTTGAATCTGACTACCTCTCCCCTCCTGCCTGGAAAGCTGTTGTCCAACAAGAATGGGTGAAGCCTTTGGCGCTGGACTGCTATGACCATCTAACAGAGTGCTTCTGGGAAGCTGACAGGATTCCTGAAATGTGAGCTGCATTAAGTAAAAACAAAAACAGACACATAGCTGGAGTAATTCATCAACAAGAAGCCCAAGATTTATGATGCCAGGGGAAGCTCAGCTGTCTTTTGTAGTCTAGGACCAAAAAAAAGTGAGTTCAGAGTGGCAATTACTTTGTTAGTCGCATTTTAACTCAACACCACATGAAAGGAAGTCTCCTAACAGAGGAAGAGTGGCAAGGAATGCCAGGCAGGGAGATTAACTGGGGGCTTGCACAGCCTGTGGATGGCCGGTTTGAGCGCCCAGTTGTTCTTCTTTCTGGTCCGTTCAAACCTCGGTTTACCTAGGGGCCTTTCAACCCCTCTGAAGTGGTTAGTGGCAATATGGCTTTTCATTAGGGGTCCTCGCATGCCCTGAATGCCACAGACTGCCTTGCTCCCCCACTTTCCAGGGGAAGGCAGAAAACGGCGTGTTATCACTCAGGGTGAAGCGCAGGTGCTGTTTCCTCTATGAGGTTGGGACTGAAGAACTGAACAGGGCCCAGTTTGCTCACCAAGTTTTTTCTATCAAAGCTCAAACAGATGGGCAAAGCTAGCAAGGGAAACAAATTCAATTGGTGAAATAAGAAAGAATTTATTTATTTTATGGTAACAGCTTTATTGAGAAGTAATTCACATGCCCTATAAGTCATTTGTTTAAAGTCAGTGTAATGGTCTTTAGCATATTTATAGTTGTACAGTTCGTGCTTTAATAAATTTTTAGAAAGTTTTCATCATCCCAATGAGAACTCCTGTACTCTGCAGCTGTGAGCCCAGGTCTCCCCATTCTTCTGACTCAAGGCAACCGCTATTTTGCTTTCTGAAAGGGAATCAATGGACATGTGGCCTTTGGCATCTGGTTTCCTTCTCTTAGCATGTTTGCAAGGTTCATCCATGCTCCCTGGCATGAATCAGAGCTTTCTCCCGCTTTGTGGAGGGACAGCGTCCCGTTGTCTGAATTTGCACCCATTCCGTTTAACCACTCATCAGTTCATGGAGCAATATGTTGATTTTGCAATCTGTTGGTTCTGAGTTTTTGTTTTCTGTCTTTATGGGAAGAATCTTACGTCAAGTTGGCAAGAAAGTTTTGGGTACATTTTTGGGCCAGAAGAAGACCAATAGAAAAATTCTGATCAACCAGGAATGGATAAAGGAGGGAGGGGATCCTGGACCAGAATGGGGCTTACCTTACTTTGTCAATGTCCATGTTTGCATGAATGTGTAACAACGATTCCTTCCAATATGTAAGACTATGTTGAACAAATAAACAAAATAAAAAGAAAAATTCTGATTAAGAAACAGGCTTTAGGTTCTTCCAAACTGGGGTTATAGCAAATAATGAAATTATAGAAAATTAAACATTTCTTATAGTGTTCAAAGGAGGATTTACCAAATGAAGTCTTCAAAGCACTGAATTTAAAAAAATCTTAATTTGAATTGGCCTTTTCCTTTTTTTTTTCTTTTCCTTTTTTCTTTTAAGAGAGAGAGAAACAACTTTAGTTTTTCATCTAGCCTTTGTTGCTCCAACACTTCGTTGTGTACCTGGTACTGGGGCTTGACCTGGGTCCTCGCACATGCCAGGCAACACCACACCTGCTGAGCTACTGTTCCAGCCCCTGAATTGGCCTTTTTCAAAAAAACCCAAAATATTGAGCTCTTTACTCTGTTGGAATCACTGACCTCAAGGATTTAAAAATCTAATGAAAGAACAACAGTGACAACGGAAACAAATGACTAACAGCAGTAGGGACAACACATGAGGAGAGGATGGTCGGCTTTGATGGGCAGGTTGAGAGAAGGTAGTTCAGCAGGGTACACTAGCTGGGTACCAGAAGCCTGGCTGGAGGCAAGCGTGCCTCGGTTTCACCAACTGTGGACTGGGGATTCAAACCACCATCTCACCAAACCCCTGTCCTGAGAGGCACAGTTCCAGCAGCTGGCTGTGTGTGACCCCAGGGGACTGAGCACCCTCTTCTATTAGCTATTCTGGAAGACCCTGTTTCCCTGGCTGTTCATCAACTGGGACATTAGATTCAATATTCTGCAACTTGTCTCAAGAGGTGGAATAGCCTGGGACAACCCCAGGATCTGGCTTGGGATCCTGGTTTCACTGATTACTAGCTGCATGGTTTTTTTTTTTTTTCATTATAAAATTGGAAGATTGTAAATTAATATAAGTATAACATTTATATGATGTAAGGATAGACAATATAAATGGAATGAGGCAACGTCCTCAAAGTGTGTTGCAGTTAGCAGGCAATAAGCAAATGGTAGCTATCTAAGGTTCTACCAATGCTGTCAATCTCCAGTGTGATGAGGTCATGATGGATGGATCAGTGACTCAGGCAGTAGATATTTACTGAGCACTTACGGTGTCTCAAAACATGGGAGAATAAAGGAAGATAAGGGCCTTGCCTGTCCTTACATTGTGATAAGGAGCTCAACCTGGCTGGTAATTTATTTATCTGTTTGTTTTTATAATGGGGATTGAACCCAGGAATGCTTAACCACTGAGTTACATCCCCAGCCCTTTTTATTTTATTTTTTATTTTGAGACAGGTTCTCACTAAGTTGCTTTGGGTCTCTCTAAGTTGCTAAGGCTGGCTTTGAAAGTCCAATCCCCCTGCCTATGCCTCCCAAGCTGCTGGGGTTATAGGTGTACATCACCATGCCTGGCTTCAACTTGGTTTCTATGAAACAAATGGTGTCAAGGACGAGATATTATCTCCCCAGCTGGAGTGGCTGCTGTCATCTGTGGCCCAGTGGTCAGTGGCTTACTCTTCTTCCAAGGTACTCAACACATTCTCCTTTGGGTTCAAGTTATTAGGTTAAAAGTTTTATCTTCTTCACCAGATTGTGATGTCCTTGAGGATGGGGACCATGCTCTTTCATTTAAAACCTGGACTTATCAGGAACCTCCTTTGGAAACCTCACTGCTTCTTTCTTTATCTTTTCTTTTCCTTTCTCTTTGGAGTTATTTGTGATTTTATAGCTAGAATTCCATTCTTAAAGCCTCTGGAGCCGTATTTCCTTCCAAGGCGTAGCTCTCTAGTCGTGACTATATTTCCTCAGAATGTTCTGATGCTTAGTTTCTTAAAAGTCCAGGGCTGCAGTGCATGGTTGACGTGATGGGCCACTTCCTGACCATGAGGGATTTGTTTCTCTCCATGCTGATTAGCGAACTCAAGATGAAAATTACATTAATTATTCCCTTATTTAGAATCAAACAGTCGTCAGAAAGGCAGGCGAAAGTGTCCTTTTATAGAACAGATCTTCCCATTGAGCTCTGCACAGCCGAAGCTCCTGTTGCTTCTCAATCCTTCCAGGTGCCAAGAAATCCTGTAGGAGAGACAGACACTGACCAGTACAGCTGAGCCACCACCCCACATTCTAGTCAGGAAGAGAGTCACTGCCTTCAGAAAGTGACAGAATATTTACGGAATGAACTCCTAACTGGGGCCTGGGGTAATTAGATAAGTTATGGGTTGAGAGGTGCAGCTGAGAAGATAACATATTGAAATGATCCTGGTGTAGCTCACAGGAGTGGGGAAGGAGGGAATTCTGATTTTTGGAAGGGATGAGCCAGTGCAAGAACTTCCGAGTCCTCAGCTGGAGGACTATCTGTGAACAGCTTCCCTAGCCTTCTCCATCGTAATATTCCAGTCTATGAGAATGTAAAACCATCAAAGTTTCAAATTCTAGAAGAGGGATAAGTTGGCCTTGCTTGGGTCAGGGGTCTGTCTTTCGATCAGACCCTCTCACCTGGCACAGATATAGCTACCAACTGTCTGCTCCTTTGTTTGGAGGCATTTGTAGGTCAGCAAGATTTGTTGTGACCTGGGCTGTCATCCTAGTTGGTGTCTACAAAGTGGTGCTCGCCCTCTTGCCCCAAGCTGATCAGCAGTAAGCAAGGCAGGGGGAAGCTTTACCAACTCTCTCTCTCTCTCAGTCCACCACTCTTTCATGTGGTGAAAGTTGCAAGATCAAAGGGAAAGAAATCACCAACCTGTAATTTTCTGGTATTTACGATGCTATCTTCTTTTACATGCTTACCTAGCATTTTAAGTTCTGTTATTTAACAGGCTAGAAATTCATGAGGCCAAGTATTTATTGCAATACGCAAATTTTATGTACCCAAACTGTGCAGCCAGGAATAGGCATTTTCTTAAAACATAGTGCAACCCTCAAGGAAAAGACTCTAAATCAAACCCTTCCCCCCAGGGATTCCTGTCCAACAAAAGAATTCAGGAAGAACCCTGGGGCACGCAGAGTAGGATCAGCAACTTAGGGCAGTGGAGATATTTTTCCATTGACATTTCCTCATTGGTTATTTTGTGAGTATTTACTCCACATAAGGCACTATGCCAGGAATGCAGGATACCAAAGTGATCCAGATGGATGCAGTGCACAATTAAACTAGCAATGACACTCGCTGGGCTACATGGAGGATGCACGGGTGTATAGAAACACAGCCAGATGACCTCATGTTCCTGAGGGAGATTGCTCAAGGAGGACTGAGACCTCGGGAGAGATGCACAACGTCACCTGAAGAGCAGTGGAAAAGTGAGCCAGGAAGAAGGACCACCATGTGCAAAGGGGCCGAGCAGAAAAGCATCCAAGAAATGTGCGGAAGCTCAGCTCAGGAACACCTTGAGTGAGAACTTTATCCCCCTGCATCAGAGTCACTGGAAGATCGTAAATAGGGGTGGAGCGAGGAGAAGGGTTGGGGCTGGACAGCCCTGGAGACTAGGTACACAGGACCCTAAAGACCTAACTAACCCTTTTCAGAAAGCTCTTTGAAGAGCTAGTGTTTGCCTTCTTGGGTTTCCAGAGAGCCAGGGCAAGCTGCCTGGGAAGGAGACCCGGGGTGTAGACAGGGTGGTTAAGGCCAAGGTGGTGCTGACAGAAGAGCCGAGAGAGCTCCGCACAGTAACCGTGAGATCAACAGAAACTCAGTCCAGGAATTCACTTCTCAAGCATCTTTGTAAATCACACTGCCTGCCCTTGAGCTCCTGCTTCTACTCAGGGATAAAGGCACTGGATTTTGATGAGTCAGGCCCCAATTCAGAACCTCGTGCTCATCTGGACCTGGGACAGCCACAGTCTCTTTGCAGCATCCCTTCTGCCACCGCTGGTGGTGGGGAGGGAGGGGGTTCAGCCCCTGGTCTCATTCCTGTCTCCTCCCCTGCAACTGTTGTTCCAATTTTTTTCTTAATTATACCAAAGTGTGACTGGTGAAGTTTTCAGTTCACTTCTCACTCATTTCTCCAAAGGGAATAGTGGCTCTTGGTCTGAAATAGCCAAATTGACTTGTAGTTTTGTCATTTGTTCAGTATTTATTTAGCATATATTGGAAGAGCTCCATGCTAGACCTTGGAAGGGGGTGGAAAACGAATACAATAAAAACCTTGTCTCCAGCTGAGGCCGTGTATGAGAAATAGGACGTGCTGATTCAGCATATATGTATTGAAGATCTACCACGGGGCAGGTGCTGTGCTGCTATGAATGCACCCTCAGGAGCTCACCTGAAAACACACAGGTGTGTATGCACGGCTGAATATGCTACTGTTTCAAGAGTCAGCTTCTTGGTTCCTTTGGGGAGGAGGAGAGCTGTGCTTGCCAATACAATCGCACTGATAGGACCTTGCCATTGGACGCTAGGACTTGGAAGAAGGAG
The DNA here is from genome assembly GCA_004027875.1 of Aplodontia rufa. Classification (NCBI taxonomy): domain Eukaryota; kingdom Metazoa; phylum Chordata; class Mammalia; order Rodentia; family Aplodontiidae; genus Aplodontia; species Aplodontia rufa. Next base: position 15,025 of record PVKS010021209.1, on the reverse strand, counting down.
CAGCTAGTGGATGTAACGGGGGGACAAATTTGGATGCCAGTCTTCCCAGTAGCATGAAATGAAGGGGTGGTGGCAAAGGAAGGCAGGAATGGGGGTCAGAAAAGGATTGATAGTGGAGACCACAGCTGGATGTTAGTTGGCTGGGCTAGCTGGCAGGACAACCTTCCAGGCAGAGAGAACGGAGTATCCATCGACACGGGAGAGCCTAATGAAAACTGGAAGTGCTGTCATATGATGCAATCTCATAGAATGCCGAAAAGCAAATCTCTACATCTGTCTGTCTGTAATGACATGGGTAGATCTCGAAAAGCAATGTTGTTTAAAAGGCAAGTTGCATAATTATGTGCCTTATGTGTAATTATGTAGTATATATTTTTATATATGATACTGGCATAGATACATAGGTGGAGATAGAAACCTAGAAGGGAAATATACCAAGCTGGTTCACAACATGGGCAGACAAAGATGGAGTCCATGGGACACATGGGATGGACAGAGCACTTCCAGCTGGGAGGGGTGGAGGGTTCCTCCGGGAGGCAGGCTCTAGTTGCGGGCTGGGCCACATCAGACCTGGCAGGGATGGAATGTGTATGGGGATAGGGACAGGGGTTGGTAAGCGCATGATGGGTAAGAGAAGAATCATAGTCTGCCTGGAATGGGTGTGCAAAGGGGAAGATTGGGGTCAGGGAGAGGGTTGATTAGGACCTGGTCACTGGGGCAGGGCTTTGAAGCAAATGAGTGGCTCTGTAGGGTTGATGGCAAAAGGCAAAGCGGAATGTGGGGGTCAAGTCAGGAGGCTATTGAGGTGGTCCAGGGTCTTGTGACAAGCCCTAACTGGGCAGTGGCTGCAGACAGAAGGAAGTGGGATATAGGACCCTGTGGAACAAAAAGCAGCGTACAGGTGCCACGTCTGGCAAATCATGGAATCCAACCCTACAACACCTACCCAGCGTCTTAGAAAGCATCGGATCTCAGACCTTGAACAGTACAGAGACAAGCAGGCTCAGAAGAACATGCTGTTTAAATCGACACTCTCAGGAAAAGCCTTCGTTTTCTCAAAAACTTCTTTATTAATTTAAATACCATGGATTTCTGCTTACACTAAGAAGAGATTATAATATCCCAGTGGGACTCTCTTTACTTAACATGAAAATAAACCTGACAGAAGGATTACAAAACTAAACATGGAACATTACAAGAAACACTAATTACCTCCCATTCTTTCTTCTCACTCACTAAAACAACTATTTAGACAAACAAAGCAGAGGAGAGGAGGAGGGAGCAGAGCTGAAGGGTGCACGGCTCAGCTAATCCCTGCTGCTTGACAAATCTGAAATAGGATCATTTGACATCTGAGAGGTGGGAGGTACTTTTCAGGGAGCGCTTTGCGTTGGGTTACCTCCGGTAACTCTGATGGACTCTTTGAATCAAATAGCTCTGGGTTGAAGGTATAATTTCCCCTCTTGGAGCCCTCCTCTTTCTTCACAGGCCTGGGTAATTAACTCCTTTAGAGCTGGAGTCACCTGCTCCCTGCAGAGTACCAGGGCAGAGATGACCCTCCCCAGATAGGAGTCCCTGAGTCCAGGGCCCATGTGGAATTCATGTTGGTGTCTACCCTGACTAGGCCACCCTGACTTTCATGAATGAGAAGCAGATTTGGGAAAGAAGGGGATGGTGGAGATAAGAAAAGAGAGAAAGAAGGAAAGGATGGGCGATCGGGGAGAATGCTGGAATCCACACTCTGGGTTCTAAATAAAGCTGCCCACCCAAATAAAATCTAGGCCTATTTGGTATGCTACTGTAAAAAGGAGTCATACTCAATCTTGTGTTCTGATTCATACTAGGATTTTAATGCCATTGTTAATTACCATTCCCTCACCCCACCTTCCATTGAATGCTTCTCTTTAGTAACCTTTGAAAGGTTCCTGATAGGGGCTGTAGCGGTGGCTTGGCCTTGCGGTGCTTGTCTGGCATGCACAAGGACACGGATTCGAACCCCAGCACCATGTACACAGCGAAGTGTCAGAGCAATGAAAGCCATGGGAAAAACTCAATAAAAATTGATTCTCTCTCTCTCTCTCACTGTCCTTCCCTCTTAAAAATAAAAAAAGAAGGCCCAAAAGTGCAACATGAAATGAATGAGATGCAGTTTCCTAAGTAATCAGTCTGACGTATATACAGTCATATTAATTGTATGCATAAATAATGATGGATTGCTGGGTAACCTCTTTGTCTCCCCAGAGTTGAAGATTCCAGGCTTCCAGTTCTACCCTTGTCTTGTTTTAGCCTTAATCTTGCCTCACTCCTACACCCTGTGTTGTCTGACTTGCAGTCATCAATGCTGACAGGATTAGTGGATTCTTAGATTCTAAGGACCTAAGTGGTCATTTTGGAAACTTCCAGTTAGATATTTTGTGCAATCTCTCAATTTGGGGAGGGATCCCTGAAAAGATCCAAAGGAAACCCAATGAGGTAAGCCTCACAATTGCCCTGGCTGATTGCATGGAGTTTCCAGTGCGGGAAGGGGAACCCAGGATCCTGTGATCTCCCTGACTTGAGGAAGCAATTCAGAGTTGAGGGAGATCAAGTTGGCAAAAACTCCTCAGGGCAGATTATTAGAAAATGGTGATACAAAGAGAGAGCCCTAGAGAGCTGCAGAGGAGACCACAGGCCAGAGGAAGAACCACTGAAAAGGAGCGGGTAGAACAAGCAGCTCAGGCAGGGCCAAGATCAATCCCTGAAGCTAAGGCAGGGCCAAGAATAGCTCATTGCACCCAACCCAGAGTGGAAAACCCTCCTTACACACTGAATGTTGGGTAGATTCCTCTAAAGGGTCTGGCCTCAATAGGGAAGTCAAATTATCCCCAGATCAGTTTGAGCCCACCAAAGGAAGCTAAAAAGCAAACCTTGAATAAACCCAACTGTCCCTAAGTAATTTAACCGTCTCGCAGAATAAAGACCCCAAATATAGAAATACCAAAAATTTCCTGCATCCTCCAACATAAAAATCACAGTGTCTGACATCTGATAAAATATTATGAGGCATGCAAAGAAGCTGCACCCATAATAAGAAGACAATCCAGCAATAGCAGATCCCCAAATGACACAGATGATAGAATCGGTAAACAGAGACATTAAATCTATTATGATTACATTCTGAAAGTTCAAGAAGGGAGAAGAAAGCAAGAAGCTGATAAGGACAGTCATGAAAAAATTTTCAAGGCCCAAATTGAACTCTAGAAATGAAAAGTATACTGCACAGAATTAACAGCAGAAAAGGCAAAGCAGAAGGAAAAAAAGAGACTAGTGAACTTGAAGACAGAGCAATAAAAAATATCCAAAGTGAAACAGAGAAAACACTGGGGAGAAAAGGGAATAGAACTAAGTTGTAAGATAAAAACTTAAATGACTGGGTATATGTGTAACTGGAGTCCTGGGGAAAAGCAGTGGGAATGAGAGACACAAATAATTGAAGAAATAATGGCGGAAGTGTTTCCAATGGGGGAAAAACACTATAAAACTTCAGTCCAAAATGTTTACATATGGAGCTAACATGCTACAGAGATGAAGATTCTGGACTTGGGAATAGTCACCTTTAGCTTTCTGATCAGTTTTGCAACAACCAGCCTATGTGACATACATGATTTACTTAATCTCCTCTGTGTTTGGTCTTCCTCATCTGCAAGGTAACAATGAGAATTGCACAAAATTATTCATTGTTTCACAGTTTGTGCAATAATATTTAAGTATCTATACGGTGTGGCTGAACCAGTTATGGTAGAGTTGTAGTTAGGAATACTGTGCTACTGAAAAAGAAGAGTCAAGTCTGTAAGAATTGGTGTGGAAAGGTCTCCAGGGACACTGCTATAATGAGAAAGTAGTCACAATGGCATTATTTTATTTATATATTCAAAATTCTTGTATGAATAGACACATTTTTATACAGATAGATGCAAAGGGGATTAGATGTATTCTAAACAAATTGCCCCCAGAAAAGAATGGGTTGAGAGGGGCAAAAGGCACTTTAATGATTACCTTTGCAAACCACTGTATTGTTACATTTTTTTTACAATGACTGTGAAATAATTTTTTAAAAAGGGAAATAGAAGCAATATTGTGAGAGAAAGCCCCAGCCTACCTAAGATATTGGAGATATATGAGATGCATAAAGCTCACGTAAACTTTTGGTAATAGAAATGTAAACACTTCAATCCTATGCTTAAATTCCTTTTTTGGCTCTCTTACCTGGGAAGAAAACTCAAATCTCTCTGAGCAGGGCTCATAGCAACCCTGATTTTTCAAGGTTCATTTCCTACTGCATACCCTGAATCACATGGTTTAGTCATTCTATGTAGGTTATTTAGTGCATTACCTTTCGGTTCTCCTCATCCTTGCCCATGAACAGTTAGCTTCTCTCTCCTGGCTGCCTCTTACCTACACATACCCGCAAACACAGGTTTGCATTTGTTGAGGTGTAGTGCCACCATATGTTCCTGTGTGAATTCCTAGGGCAAGCAGGCATCGAGATCTCAGTGTCTAGGAAAGGTCCTGGGTTACAGAAGACATTGAGTAAGAATTCATTGATTAAATGAATGAATAGATGCAGATTTCAGCTCTACATGCATCTATTAGAAATAGCATTAATACATGGAGTCCACACTCTCATATAGGTGCAGGAAATGACTTTCTCAATACTCCCCCAAAAGTGCAGGAAATAATGCTAAAAGTTAATAAATGGGATGGCATCCAATTAAAAAAGCTTCTGGTCCAACACTTTAGCATTTGGGAGTAGGCAAAGACTTTCTCAACATGTCTCCTAAAGTGAAGGAAGTAAAGTAAAAAATCAGTGATTGGTATGCCATAAAGCTAAAAAGCTTTTGCACCACCAAGGAAATAATCAAAAGAGTCAAGAGATTTCCTACAGAATTGGAGAGAATCATGGGCTGTGATTCCTCTGACAGAGGCCTCATATCCAGAATCTACAAAATCCTCTAAAACCTCAATTACAAAAACACAAACAACCCAATCAATAAATGGCAAGGAGCTAAATAGAAACTTCTCAACAGAGGACATTGATCAAACCAATGAATACATGAGAAAGTGCTCTAAACCACTAGTAATCAGAGAAATGCAAATGAAAATTATATTAAGATTTTACCTCACGCCAGTCAGATTGGCAAAAATGAAGAAAATAAACAATAATAGATGCTGGAGGGGATGTGGAGAGATAGGCACACTAACACACTGTTGGTGGAGCTGCAGACTGGTAAAGCCCCTCTGAAAGCAGTGTGGAGAATCCTCAAAAAACTAGGGATGAGCCCACCATATGATTCTGCTATTCCTCTCCTGGGTATTTTTCCAGGGGATTTAGAATCAGCACATCACAGTGACACAACAAAATCTATGTTCATAGCAGCTCAATTTACAATAGCTAAATCATGGAAACAACCCAGATGTCCCTCACTGGATGAATGGATCCAAAAACTGTGGTACATATAGACCATGGAGTTCTACTCAGCAATTAGAAACAACAATATTGCAGCCTTTGAAGGTAAATGGATGGCTATGGAAGAAATCATGCTGAGTGAAATCAGCATAACCCAGAGAACCAAGGGTTGAATGTCTTCACTCATCTGTGGAGGCTGGAGCTAGACCCTGGCCATTGAGAAAGAAGGTCTAGTATCATGTTTTAAATCTGGATAAGGTGTAATGTCATACAACCTAAGGCACTGGTAGAGATGTTTTGGGAAGGGGGGGGAGAGAAAAGGGTGGGTAATTGGGGTGGGGCTCTTGGGAGTAAATTTAATTTTCAGAATCTAGATATATATTATATTATTTTGTTAGAAGCTTGTGTGATTGTTCAACAAATAAATTTCTGAATAAAAAAACAAAAAAATAAAAATAAAAAAGCTTCTGGGCAGCAAAGCAAACAATTAATAAAATGTGAAAAGAGAACCTACAGAATGGGAGAAAATCTTTGCTAGCTACTTTTCTGAGAGAGGATTAATATCCAGAGTATATAAAGAACTCAAAAACAATACCAAAAGAACAAACAACCGAATTAATAAATGGAAAAATGAATGAAACAGACACTTCGCAAAAGAAGAAATAAAAATGGCCAACAATACATTAAAAATCAAAATTACATGGAGATTTCATATCCCTCCAGTCAAAATGGCAATCATCAAGAACACAAACAATAACAATTGCTGGAGATTCTCTGGAGAAATGCTGGAGGAAAGGGAACATTTTTACGCTCTTGATGAAATTGTCAACTGCTGCAATCACTAAAGAAATCAGTATGGAGTTTCCTCAAAAGAATAGGAATAAAACCACCATATATATGACCCAGCTGTACCACTCCTTGGTATTTATCCTAAAGAATTAAAATCATCATACTGTAGCAATACTTGCATACCCATGTTCATAGCAGCACAATTCATGATAGACAAACTATGGAGCCAGCCTAGGTGTCAATCAACATATGAATGGATAGAGAAAATGTGGTAGACGTACACAGTGGAGGCTTATTCAGTCACAAAGAAGAATAAAATTAGACAGAAGGAACAAAACGGAAAGAGAGAAGAAAAAAATTTTAAATGGGAAAAGACAACTGAAAAACCCCTGACAAAGATGAGATGAAACAAAAACAAATTTAAATGGATCAAAGAACTAGGAATTAAACCAGCTACCATAGAACTGCTAGAAGAAAAGTTAGGACCAACACTCTAGCATTTGGGAGTAGGCAAAGACTTTCTCAACAAGACTCCTAAAGTGAAAGAATTAAAGTCAAAATCCAATGAGTGGGATGCCATTAAGCTAAAAAGCTTTTGCACAGCTAAGGAATTGGTCAAAATTGCCAAGAGACATCCTAAGAATGTTAGATAATCATGGCCTGTGATTCTTCTGATAGGGGACTAATATCCAGAATTTACAAAGTACTCAAAAATATATCAAAAACAAAAATAATCCAACCAATAAATGGGCCAAAGAGCTAAATAGAAACCTCTCAATAGAGGAAATTGAGGAAGCTAATGAATACATGAAAAAGTGCTCTAAATCACTAGTAATCAGAAAAATGCAAATCAAAACTACATTAAGATTTCACCTCACTCTAGTCAGATTGGAATAAATGAAGAATATAAACAATAACAGATGCTGGAGGGGCTGTGGGGAGATAGGAACACTTGGTGGAACTTCAGATTGGTACAACCACTCTGGAAAGCAGTGTGGAGAATCCTCAAAAAATTCTCTATGATCCAACTATCCCTACTCTGGGTATTTTTCCAGAAGACTTAGAATCAGCACATTACAGTGACACAACAAAATTTCTGTTTCTAGCAGCCCAATTTACAATAGCTAAATCATGGAACCAACCCAGATGCCCCTCACTGGATGAATGGATCCCAAAACTGTGGTTATATATATATATATATATATATACAACAGAGTTCTGCTCAGCAATTAGAAACAATAAAATTGCAGCCTTCGAAGGTAAATGGATGGTGATGGAAGAAATCATGCTGAGCAAAGTTAGCCAAACCCAGAGAGTCAAGGGTCAAATGGTTTCACTCATTTGCGGAGACTGGAACTAAGGCCTGTGTGAAAGGTAGTCAATCTCATGTATTAGACCCATCAAAGGTGTAGTAACCGATAATCTAGGACAACCATAGAGATGTATTGGGGGGAGGGAGAATAGGGAGAGATCTAGGGGGTAATTCTGGTTTAAGAATATATGCATATCATACTGTTACTTTATATGCATTTATGATTATATAATAACTCGATTTCTTAATTAAAAAAACAAAGTTTAAAACAAAAGAAGAAGAATGAAATTATGTCATTTGCATGAAAATGGATGGAACTTGAGAACAGCATGTTAATCAAAATAAACCAAACTCAGAAGTTCAAGGTGGAAGCTAAGAAGAAAAGAAAGGTGTATATGGGTGGATAGGAGGATCTCATGAAAATTGAAGGAAGATCAGTAGGGTAGAGGAAAGGGACCAGGGGTAGCAAGGACAGGAGAAGAAGAGGAAATACTGGGGAATGATATTAGGCAAAATACAAATACGTAACAGTAAATCCCTCCAACTATGCACCAATAAAAATATGGAAAAAAGAAATAGCATTCATAAGGAAAATCTTATGATAGAAATAGAGACCGATTTAATGATTTTAATGATTTCTTCTCTGAGGGTAAAGAAAGTAACAAGAACTTTGGGTCTGGGTTTGGTTTTGACATGGAAGCTGTATTGGGTTGCTAGGGCTGCCATCACAAAGTGTCAGACTCGGTTCCTTAAACAACAGAAATTTACTTTCTCACAGCTCTGACAGCTAGATGTCCAGGATTGAGGTATCGGCAGGTTTGGTTTCCTATGAGGCCACTTTTCTGGGCTTGCTGAAGGCTGCTTTCCTGTTGTGTTCTTGTATAGCATTTCCTCTGCACATAAGACATGCATAGTGTCTGTTTTTGTCTTCAAATTTCATCTAACATGGGAACAGTCAGATTCAATGAGGGCCTACCCTAAAGACCTCATTATAACTTAATCAACCTGTTAAAAGACCTATCTCCAAATATACATAGTTATATTCTGACATAGTTGGGGTTAAGACTTCAACACATGAATTTTAAGTGTATGCAATTCAGCCCACAACAGAAGTACTGAAAAATCTTGGAAGAAAGCTGTCACGTTCTTTCAGAGTGGTTAATGTTGAAAGATGGTGTTACAAGTGTTAAAAGGGTAAAATGTAGGAAGACATATTCAAAACAAGAAAATTCAAGTAAAATCACACAGATAGAAACTGTACAAAGGAAGATGCTATTCAATAATTTTGGGCACTGAAACATGAGATACTGAGACCATCATCTTTCCACATATTCAAGAAGTATTGTGATGAATGGGAATGCCTGAGAATTTCCCCAGCCTCTTCCAATTCTGATTATTTGAGTCTATAAAACCTAATCTCCAAACTGCAACACAGGAAGTTAAAATAAAATTCAAAACCAGTTCTTCCTAAATGAAATGGGAAGTGAACGAGGAGTCCTGCAAAAACTAGAAGGGAAAGTAGGAGACTCCAAAGGGGACTGTTCTCATAGGCGGGGAAAATACACATACCAGTGGTGAGGCTGGCTTGCCTTGACTCTGGAAACATCCAGGAAAATTGCTAGCTCCTAACATTATCATGCAAGAGAAGAGGCTCCTTGCAGATTCTGATGCCTTTGTTCTTGTGCTCCTTAGGACAGAGCCTTTCCTGAGGCCCCTAGCTATTCCGCTGCCACAGTCCTGGGAGGCATGCACCTTCTGCCTATCTGAAGTACACCCTTGCTTGTTCCTATTCAGAGCCATAATATGAATTGGGATGAAATATCAGCTGCCCATCACACTTAGTCTATCTGTGTTTGGAATCTGTTCTTTGAAAGGCGTGTTGGGACTGTTGGGATCCAGTCTGCAATAACCAGGGCTGCTTTATTATACAATCCACCTGGGTTTCCTACCCCACCTTTATTTTTATTGAACTGGTTACTCAGTCATACTAAACATGGAATAAAGTGAAATAAATAAATATATAAAACTCAGAGTGCACTGAGTCTTTTCACTGTCAAGCTGGCTCAAATGTCCTCAAAGTTTATCAGAGAGCTTGGTTGCCCTGGTGAAAATAGCATTGTGCAGTGAAACAGAAAATAAGATGTCATGGCAAACTAAACATCTTCACTTTCTGGACAAATATCTAAGTTGACTGGAGCATAGAGAAGGGCCTGGTGATGGCTGGAGGGAGGAAGCCTGGCTTCCCACCCCATGTTTTAGGCCTCCCTGGGCTTCAGGTGAGCAGGCAGGTGAAAGTTGCTGACACCTGGCTCCTGTCGAAAGTCTGTCTGAAGGTTCTGGAAACTTCTGGCCGGCTCATGTCATCCCTTCTGAGTCTCCTTCCTATGTTGTGACAGTGAAGTGTTTAGTTTGCCGTGACGTCTTATTTTCTTTTCTACTGCACAGTGATATTTTAACCAAGATGGCTCCCTCCATGATAAACTCTGAACAACTCCCACTAAAATGAATGGGTATTGAAATCACTGTGTGTGTGTGTGTGTGTGTGTGTGTGTGTGTGTGTGTGTGTGTAAAAGAAGAGAGGATGAGAAGTAGAGGGAATGGGACAGCAGAGGAGGGAAAGGCAGACAGATCCACATTCACTGACTAGCTTGTTATTTAACGTTTACAATTCCCAGTTAAAAATGGGAATAACGATGGTACTAATCTTGAGGGGAGCTGTTATGAGGATCAAATAAAATACCTGGATCATATCAGGCACCCCATAAAATCAGATGAGGACCTAGCCATCTTAAGCACTCTCCATGAACACAAATGTTTATTTGTATTCTTTACAAAAATGTGAGGAGGAAAAGAATAACAGAAGAGAAAGATGTTTAAAAATTGAAGAACAGATTGGAGACAAATGAGATGATCTTATTCATGACTGTATGTTATGATTAAATGTGAAGTGCCCCCCCCAAAAGCTCATGTGTGAGAAAGTGCAGGACGGTTTACAAGTGGAATGATTGGGTTATGAGAGCCTTAACCCGATCGGTGAGTTGGTAGGGTAGGGATTAACTGGGTGTTAACTGAAGTCGAATAGGGTGTAGCTGGAGGAGGTAGGTCATTGGGGGTGTGCCTTTGGGTTTATATTTTGTCCTTGGGTGGTGGAATCTGCTCCCAGCCCCCTGCCTGCCCTCCTTCCTGGGATGATGTCCTGAGCTGCTTTCCTCGCCACGCCTTTCCACCATGATGTTGTGCCACACCCAGGGCCCCGAGGAATGGAGTCCACCATCTAAGGACTGAGACCTCGGAAATCATGAGCCCCAAATATGCTTTTCCTCCTTAAAATTGTTTTTGTCAGGTTTGGTCACAGCATTGAAAAAGCTGACTAAAATAATAGATATGAAGTCAGATTCATACATTCATTCAATAAATGAGAGCAAACAGCAATGTAACACTGAATGTCAAAAGTGGGTACTGCTGGTATCCCACAAATAGCCCTTCAAACACTATGATTTGTCTGCACACTATCCTCAAATGCTTTCCTTCCAACGTCTAGAACTCACGCCTCTTTGCCAGAGGGGTTCTCTCTGACTACACAGAATCCATTGTGTATACAGCCGCAGGGAACCCAGAGTCTCCCCACTTAGAGAGTAGCACTAACCAGTGACAGACAGGAGACACCCATGCTTCTGCTTTCCCTGCCTGTTCTGCGCTCTCGTACTGGTTTCTCCTGACCGCCAGTCCTAATAAATCACTACTATGAATTCTTGTCTGGATTCTGCTTCTTAGTTGTTGTTGTTGTTGCTGTTGTTTTTAAGGTTTTAGGAAGTCAAAAAACATTTAATTTTTTTTTTTTGCAGAAAATGTCTTTAGAGATGTTGTTAGAATCCACAATACTTTATGATTAATGCTTTCTGCAAAGTGTTGAGTATTAGAAGAAACACTTCACAAAATTTTATTGTTGGCAAAAATGTAACAGGGGAGAGGTTAGACAAGAAGGAGTGACAGAGGAGAGAGTTTACCTAGAGTCACAGCAGAAAGTAGGTGGCCAGGGAATTTTTAGGAATTTCCAGAAATATGAGAACCTGGTGGGACATGTTTGTTTTGATGTTGATATTGTTGGTTTTTTTTTTTTTTTTTGTCCAGTTTCCTTTCTTTGCCTGTGTGAAATGCAGTCCAGCTAAGTACCACTCTTTCCTTTCAAAGCAATAATGGGGCCTTTTCTATAACAAACATCGTAGGGAGCAAGAGGCTTGTAGGAGGACACTGGGGAGGGGGAATGGGAAGGAAAGGACAGAGATTCCTAAGAACCAGAGCAGGGGCATAAGAGAGGGGAAGGGGTGGGGTTAAAGAAGGGACAGAATGATTTAAAATGAGTGGGAAGAAGAAGCAATTGCACCATGCCTACAATCAGGAAAATGAACCCACAGGTGTACGTCCCCCAAATGGCCACCATGGGAGGTCAGTCGCCAGGTGGAGAACTCATGGAGGGGAAGACCTTATGGACAGGTTTGAAAAGGTCGGGGCAGAAGGAGAACTTCATTCCCTGGACATGGCTGATGAGGGGCTGGAGAGGTGGCTCAGTGGCAGAGCGCTTGCCTGGCATGCTCATGGACCTGGGTTCAATCCCCAGCACCACATACACAACCAAGTGGAGGAAAAACAAAATAAAATAAAATAAAACTGATTCTCTCTCTCTCTCTCTTTCTCTCTCTCTGTTTAAAAAGAAAACAAAAAGAATCACTGATGATTTCTTTGGGGTGAGAAGTGCTGGCCCTCAAGATGTGATTCCCCAGAGTCTGACCTTTTGACGTGCTAAGTGCTTTAAACCGAAAAGCACTGGAGAACTCCAGGAGGCTTCTCTCTGGCCTCCTGCCTCTCTTCCCTCTTTTCTCCCCTGAAGTGATTTACAGAAGCAGAACTTCTCTTCCTTGAGGCAGGTCATAAGAATTAGAACCCTTTTCCCCCAAAGCAAGCCATAAAATTTAGAAAGTTCACTCTCTCCTGTCTCCTTGAAGATGGCTATTCCAGAGGGGACCTGTCCCATGCTAGACAAGGGACTGCCGTCAGAGAGGCCAAGACTAATGGGAGCAGACAGGACCTGCTGGGTTTTCCTCCTCAGTCTGTTACTGCAGGATTATACCCTTTTGTCCAATTACATTTCTTCATGGCTGTCCATTCTTCATCAACTGAAGCATAAACCCAGTTTTGCCTGGATCTCTGGGCGTTTACTTTTAAAGGCTCCCGTGTCACATAAAACTTTGATTAAACAGAATTTGAATGCTTTTATTAACCTAGTTTTTGTTGTGTGCTCCACTCTTGTTAACCTGTCTTTGTGCCGCACTTTTCCACCCCTACAAAGATAAGCAGTCCTTACTCCTCTGCATTATTAGGAATCAAAGGAGCAATATGACTTTGCATATTAAGGTTACTGAAATTTAGAATGGGTTGGGAAGGATGTTTAGCAGGTACAGTAGTGGATACAGAAAAGAAATGCCAAAACAGAGGGAGAAGAGATGCTCTAGCCAATTGAATGAGCTAAGGAGCACCCCCACTCCTTGGGGAATAGCTGATGGAATTCTAGAAACAATAACTCCTGACATTGTGCTTTGATACAATTGATTTGTCATACACAACATAGCTTAGAATATTCAAAGACTCTGGGGAAAATAGTGAGGTACTTCTTCTGGCACATCAAAAACAGTCTCAAATAATAATAACGGTGGGCCTCTCCAACTGGGCTGTGATACACCCAAAGGAATTCACATTGAGAATTAAAAAAAACTTGAATAAGCAAACAAAACATGATTAAGGGCTGGATTCGGTCAGACAGTTGACAAGCTTGACAACTGCTCTAAGAACATGAGCAGACACACTCATGTTCTATGTCTTATGTTTGCAGAGTAGAGATTTGTTCTCTCCTCTCTTTTGGGTGTGGATGTAATGCTGCAGAGAGACGTGTTGTTGCTACAGTTAGCATGAGACAATGAGATAAAGCAGCCTCATCTTTCAATTAAATACCACAGTAGCGGGGCTGGAGCGGTGGCTGGCCAGTTATGGCGCTTGGCTGGCATGCGCAAGTATGCGGGTTCAAACCCCAGCACCCACATACAAAAATAAGTGTTGGAGCAATGAAAGCCATGTGAAAAACTCAATAAAAATTGATTCTCTCTGTCTGTCTCTCTCTTTCTCACCGTCCTTCTCTCTTTTAAATAAATAAATAAATAAATAAATATCACACTAGCTTCTGGAGTTTTGGATCTGATGGATCTACCTTAATTCCTGCTGAGGGAACCTTGATGACCTTTCAAGCTTATTAAAAAGCTAACCTATCCGTAGAAGCAGGTAAACTCTCTCTATCTAGAGCTGCGAATCAAAGCATTTGATTCGCAAATGGTTTCTTTGGAGAATGTGTCTCCGCTTGATATTGCTTAATTTGATCGACTCACTCTTGGTGTCCTTGCATTTCTAAGAGCAAAAGAGTATTATTCCAAGAAATCATTTTAGCAGAAGCCTTTCTAAGCACTATTAATTTACAGGTTGCTGACTATTCAAGTATGTAAAAAGCATTATTTAAAATTAATTTTTAAGATGTAAAGTTATGAGTAGATAAATATTTGTAATAAATTATGTAAACCATGGACAGCTTACAACAAAGTTAAACTGCCGTATATTATATTAAATATCAGTAGTAGATTGCAAAACTGGCTGCCATTCTCCACCCTTACTTTTTTTTTTTTAAGAGAGAGAGAGACAGTGAGAGAGAGCGAAAGAAAGAATCACTTTCATCTATTTTTCACATGGGTTTCATCGCTCTGATACCTTATTGTATACATGGTGCTGGGGTTTGAACTCATGTCCTTGCACATGCCAGGCAGGAGCCATAGCCACTGAACTCTGCTCCAGCCCCTCCACCCTTACTTTTATAGATACCCCTGCAATGTGACTTTGCAGTGCCTCCCATTAAGCAGTAGAGTCTCCTTCACTCTTTGAGTCTGAGCCCACCTTGTGACTCACTTCAGGGGAAGCCACACTGTAGATTGTGGGCCTAGGCCTTAAAGTGGCCTCACAGCTTCCTCTTCCCTGTCCTGCTTTTGTGGGAACAAGGGTGGGCTGGACTGCTGGATGATGAGAGGCACAGGTCTCTACTGTCCCTGTTTTTTTTCAGCTGACAACAGTCCATGTTTGAAGCAGAACTGCCCAACTGACAGGAAGCCAGCTACAGATACAGAGTCCAGCTGGAAGTGGAGAATTGTGCACGTGAGCCCAGCACAATCCTGCAGGATCATGAAATAAGTACATGGATGGTTGAAGTTCCAAGCTTGGGGACATTTGTTCTACTGCAGAAGTATCTGGTGCAGTATTATTCATGATCAATGAATGCATTTACTACATTAAAGCATGACAGCATTACTTGAAAGTGTCATGATGTTCAGAGTCTTCAGTTTAATAATCAACACACACACACACACACACACACACACACACACACA
>PVKS010021208.1:0-35512 GCA_004027875.1 Aplodontia rufa | reverse complement strand
ATGTAAAAATTCACCCACGTTGAGGTTATTATTTAACTTAGTCAACTTTCAATCTGTTTCCAATTGTATTCTTGCTTCCACATATGAGAGAAAACATTCGGTCCTTGAGTCTCTGAGTTTGGGATATTTCACTCAGCATAATTTTTTCCATCTCCATCCATTTGGCTGCAAATGCCATGATATCATTGTCTCTAATAGCAGAGTAGAACTCCATTGTATATATGTACCACAGTTTTTGAATCCACTCATCTAGCGAGGGGCATCTGGGTTGGTTACAAAGTTTAACCATAGTAAATTGAGCTTCTGTAAACATTGATGTAGCTGTGTCTCCGTAATATGCCAATTCTATCTCTTTTGGGAAAATATCCAGGTGTAGGGTAGCTGGGTTTAAAGGTGGTTCCATTCTTAGTTTTTTGAAAAGTCTCCACACTACTTTCCAGAGTGGCTGTATAAGCTTGCAGTCCTCCTAACAGTGTGATAGTGTTCCTTTTTCCCCTATAACGCCCCCAGCATCTGTTATTGTTCGTATTTTTCATTTTTGCCAATCCGACAGGAGTGAGGTGGAATCTCTGAAGTTTTGATTTGCACTTCTCTGATTGCTAGTGATGTAGAACATTTTCTCATATATTTATGGGCTTTTTGGACTTCCTCTATAGAGAAGTTTCTGTTTAGTTCCCTAGCCCATTTATCGATTGGATCATTTGTGGTTTTGATGTCAGTTTTTTGAGTTCCTTGTATATTCTGGATATTAGCCCTCTGTCAGAGGTGTAGCAGGCAAATATTTTCTCCCATTCTGTAGCAAACCTTGTACTTGTGATCAACATCTCCCTAATACTTTTGAGTTTTTAAAGTTAAAATGAATAAGTAAAATAAATTATACAACATGTTTAGCCCAGAATATAGTGAATCAAAGCATTTGGAAAATGAAATGAAAAGATTTGGACCAGACTGGAGCAGTGGCTCTCAGCAGTTGGAGCACTTACCTGGCGTGCACGAGGGACTGAGTTCAAACCCCAGCACAACATACACAGTTAAGTGTTGGAGAAATGAAGGCCAGAGGGGAAAAATAAATAAAATAAACTGACTCTTTCTCTCCCTCACTCTCTTAAAAAAGAAAAAAAAAAGGCAATACTTGGACCAAGTACTAACCAGTTGTCTTTTATCTCTTTTAATTCTTTTTTCCACTTTTTAAAATTGGTGCATTAAAGTTGTATATAATAACAGCAATCATAGCATATTCATACATGCACACAATATAACAGTGTAATGGCCAATATACCACCCAAGCACTCCCCCTACCTTCCTCCCATCTCACAGTCCCTTACTTCTACTGATAGGTGCAGCAGAAGACCCTCCCTTACTTCCCTGCTATTCTTCCTCCCATCTTCCCCTCCAGGTATCTTACATAGCAGTTAATATAATGGATTATATCATTACTCACATAAAATTAAGAATATAGTTTGAGGTAGGAACAATAGATGGGGGTGCAGCTCAGAATAAGAGCACTTGCCTTCCATACATGAGGCCCTGGGTTCTATCCTTAGCATCACCAAAAATAATAAAGAAATAGAAAAAGAAAAAGAAAGAAAGAAAGAAAAGAAAAGAAAGGAACATTTAGTGAACTTTCTTCTCCAAGACAAAGCCAATAGCTCTGTTCCTTAAAACCATATTCATTACAAACTTAATATCTTGGGAATTTCCTATTATTTACAGCAATTACTAAAATGTTTAGAGTAGCACATATCAAAGAGTTTAAAGATAATTTTGAAATGTTTTTCCTTAATTCAAAGCAACATGAGACCACTGTGCTTATTCTCAGAAGAAAGACTAAATCTACAATAAAGTTGGAAAAATGTAACATTTTCTATACACTCCCTGTTTAAAGTCCTTCTTTAAAACAAGAGTATGCTTTTTTTTTTTTCTGTTTGTCAAAAAATTTACAGGGAAACCTGTCCTTTAGCGTCTGACATATAATTTCTGTCCTGATGAAAGTAATAAAAATACCCACCGCTTCTTCTTCTTCCTTTTTTTTTTTTTAAGAAAGAGGGACGGTGAGAGAGAGAGAGAGAGAACCAAGCAAGAGCTGTAACTGCCAAGCCATGGCACCAGCCCCTCACCCCTTCTTTTCATGCTCAGGAGATCTAGGCTGCAGGCAAAAGCCATTCTGTCTGGTCTGAGTCCACAGGCCACTTGTTATTTGAGGATCCTCCTTCGGGCAGGCAAAAGCACTACAGTTACTGTCTGGATACTATTGGATATCGTACAGCAGTTGGAATTCAAAGCAGCAGGAAATCTTTGATCCCTGGTAATTGTGATACAAAATGTTCCTAATCTGGTCCGGTATACCTATCATTTGGCTCCTTTGAGAACACAATGGTTAGGGTCTTGTCTCCATTTGATTTTGGCCTGTGTCCACTGCTTATTGTGATGGTTCAGTATGGTCCATGGATTCACTTTTGAATGCCATACTCCACGCCCCATCCAAATTATGTTGCTTCATTACAAACTAGCTATGTCCTTGAATTAGAGCTGGCACACTAGGGCAGATGATGCTCTGCAACCATTATTATTTGAAGTTCAAGTTTTGTAACACAGTCTCTTTATTAGACTTTTTTGTATGGGTCTTGTTATTTGTTCCTGTTACGATGTACATATGAAATATTAGAGATAGAGTTATTGTGTCTTCCACCAAACACCAAATACTAATGTGTTGTTATCACAAAAAAGGCTGCCATTTACGCAAATGTCTAGGAACATATTCGAGCTTCATTATTTCCTGGATTAAAGCATGAACAGATTAACCCCTGTACTGACTACAGCCTTGAATTGACTCCCTAACAAGGAAGCGTTCTTTCATTTTTTTATTGCTTCCTTTGTCCCACTATAGAAATTTCTTCTATTGCAATGTTGAAGTCAAAAGCTATTATCTTGCCTCCCTAAGACTGACTGACTTAATGATTGGTGAGTTTTGCTTTTACTTAAAATTCAGAAAATGGCTTATCTTTTCTTATACTCAATTTCCTCATCTTAAAAAATAAATAAAACTAATAATAGTAGCTACCTCATAAAAGCATTGTGAGGATAAGTGTGAAAAAACATGTATATGTATTTAGATGGTCCTCAATTTAGAGTGGTTCAACAGTGCAAAAGTGATGTGCCTAAAAGTGCCTAGCATGAAATAAGAACTTAAAAGTGTTAGTCACATCCTATCTTCCCATTGTCAGGATGGATCCAGAAGTCTACCGCACAGTAGGGTGTGAGGTGGGGTGAACTCCTGGGCAGGTAGCAGAGAATGTTCAGCAGTAACTTCCAGGCTGCTCTTCCAAATGTGACTTAATCTGTCCATCTGCTATCTGACCTGATGACCTTCAAAGATTCCACCTATCCTATTCTTAAATATCTCCAGGAGAGGAAATGGCTCAGGTACTTGGTAAGCTTTGTTAAGTGTTAGAAAAATTGACAGCAAATACGAAAATGACTGTTTTTAGATAAAGCAATTTCAGAATTATCCCAAACTAGATAAAACTAAGAGGCACATGGTTTAAAGTCTTAGATTCCTCTACACAACTAGATTGAAGAGATAGTCTTCAAATTTTCCCCTAAGTAGTTGTATCACTCTGTGAGCAATTCTAGCCCTAGGGGAAATTGTTTCAATGTGCTAAAAAATACCATGAAACCATTAATGCATGATTTTAAGAAGGTAAATTTTTGGAAGAAGGTTTTTTTTTTTAAAGAGAAAATAGTAATAGATGGTTGTGAAAATTCTCTCAATTTCCTTGTGCCATGGCCTTAGTTTTTAAGTAATGAGAATAAATATAGATTCATACCAAGTGTATTCTTTTTTTTCTAAGAGAGAAGGATAGTGAGAGAGAAAGAGAGAATCAATTTTATTTAGTTTTTCATGTGACTTTCATTGCTCTGAGGCTTCCTTGCGTATGTGGTGCTAGAGTTTGAACTCACGTCCTAGCACATGCCAGGCAAGTTGCGTAACCGCTGAGCCAGTGCTCCAGCCGCACATGTGTATTCTTGATATCAAGTTAGTTCTTTCCAGTTCCATTTTTGCTAAGGACACTTTATATCAATGTGAGTGTGTGTTGTGTGTTTGTGTGTGCATTTGTATGTGCTTAGACAGGGAGGGAATGGCTCTCTCTGTCTAAAGACAATATCCAAAGAAACTATTGCACGGAGAACAGGAGACAATATCTATTTTTTTTTTCTGATAGGACAGTGACAGAGAGGGAGAGGGAGGAAGGGAAAGAGAGAATCAATTTTATTTAGTTTTTCATGTGGCTTTCATTGCTCTGACACTTCATTGTGTACGTGGTGCTGGGGTTTGAACCCATGTCCTTGGCATGCCAGACAAGTGCTGCGACCGCTGAGCCACTGCTCCAGCCCCAGAGACAACATCTATTATTCCATGCCACTTCTATGTCTGTGACCTATATTGCATTGAGTGCTGTTTGTCAAACAGATGCATATGAATATATTTTCATTTCACAGGAATCTCAGTTTCCATTATATCCCTGAGAACAAGTCACAGTTTTCCTTAAATTCACAGTTGTCACCTTTTATAATACAAGTTCTGATTTTAACATATTTATGTGGGTTGTGCTTATTTAAATTTCTCCAAGTATTCCTGTCAATTCTGGGTACACATGATTTAGGCAGTAGGTTCATTTACCTTAGAGTTAAAGTACTACATTTAAGCAATGCTACAAAACGTTGAATTAGTGGTTTCTGGACGAGGTGGAAATCCCCATTCTAATCTCATGTCACCATGTTTTGATTTTGTGAATGCATGTCAGCAGTCTATGACAGGAAATATGCCATTTGGACTTTCTGATGCTATGTGTGTGATTCCCCAAGGTGTCCAGATTCACATCCTCCCAGGATCTTTGATGTGTGGTTAGAAGACTGCCATTGCTATGCATGGACTTGCTTTGACTGTGTTAAGCCACTGCCTCACGTCATCTCTAAACCTCCGTTTTGTAGAAATGAGGCAGTATTTCCTTTCCCTGGTGGTCATTGCCCCCCCTCCACCATCCTAGGCCCCTTGAATTAAGGCAGAACATACACCAGGATTGTCTGGAGGCATTTTTCCTCCTGAGGGTGAAGACTTTCCTCCTCTGTAGCTGCTCTCATCATGTATCTGAAGTATATGTTTGTCATTTGTCTATCATAATATCTTCTGATGGAGGCTAAAATCTTGCCTGTTGTCCCTGAAAATTATTAATCTGTTGTGCTTTTAGTAATCATTATAGTTTTCTAAAAGATTGTTTACATTTCCATGTTCATCTCTAACACAGTCAGCTCAAATTAAGGTAGTCAGGATTCTTTACTACCATTATTTCTTTCAATGAATGTAACCATTTTGAACTTTCCATAAATTCATAAGAATTTTTCAATGAAGAATAGTGAAACTCTGTCTGGATTTTTCCTTATGATAATAGTTGTAATCAAGGGATATGTTTTCAAAAATAAGAAGATCCATAGTTGCAGTTCTATTTAAGAACTTAGCTAATAGTTTTCACAAATTACTCACCCTGTTCAGCACCTCATAATATTTGCACATGCAATTACTTTTGTTTAGCCGCAAGTCACTAGACCTTGCAGTTGTTTGTGGCTGGCATTCCTTTCTGATTAACTGATTTTTAAAATCACCCATGAGTGGACTTAAATCAAGCCTTCCCACTTACTTGCAAAGTCTAGTTTTTCTTCAGTGGTTATGACTTAACCACTACAGGATATTTTGATGTTTACCTCAATGCCTTTTAACCAACCCCTTAAAGGGCTTGTCTGTCTGTCTGTCTGTCTGTCTTTCTCTCTCTCTCTCTCTTTTAAGAGAGAGAGATAGAATCTACTTTAGTTTTTCATCTGGCCTTTGCTTCTCTGACACTTAGTTGTGTGTATGTGGTACTGGGTTTGAACCTGGGTCCTCACACTTGCATGGCAAGTGCTCCAACTGCTGAGCCAGCACTCCAGCTCTGCTCCATGACTCTTAAGGCACAGGAACAATTAGAACTGTGAAGGGGAATCTTCACTTCATGAGGCTTCCTATTCAGTGTCAGGATGCATCATGCTCTCTCATCTTCATACTTTTCTAGGGCTACCTCCTTCTGCAGAGTTGGGTACCATACAATCAAGGACATGGTAAACTACACAGAGGGCAATGCATAAACAGGTAGCTGGAATAAGTGATGTGTGCCACACTGAATAAGCAAGGGGCCATTCTTAAGGATGTAGGGATGGGATTTGTTGTGATAATGGGAAAAGGACCAAGTATGCCATGAGGGGGGCCTGGGGTGGGAGAGGGCTCTCCTCCATGAAGCCTTCTGATTGATCTAGTCAGAAAGACTCACTCCCTGTTGGGGATCTGAGAGGTCTCACAGAATATACCATGTCCAAGAAGAATAAAAATCAAATAAAATTGAAGACTCACATAAGCAATTTTCTGTCCCCCTCCTTTGCACTAGAAATTGTCATATTCCTAGAAATTGTTATCTTCCACAGGCACTGAGGTATGCACATCCCTGGGTGCATTCTCTTTTTACCGGATCACCCTATACTAGCATTCTGACCATGTCAGTCATAAGACACTTCCCTCACCACATTCGGCCTAAGTTTTAAATGAGTGATGTGTTGTGCTGAGTTTTAATAATACCTACCCAAGCTTCACATTAACATGTATGTAGTTCCTGTCCTTCAACAAGCATTATGTTCTACATTAACTCCAGGAACTTCCCAGTAAGAGTTAGCCCTGGACACAAACAAACTCAGCTCCCTGCGTGCTTTTCAAGAATAAATTTGCAATGTTCAGAATCACTCAAATGCTCCAGGAACACCCTAGATCCCCAGTTGCTATGGCACTGAATGATTCTGTCTCTCAGCTGTCCACTTTAAGTGAACATTGACACCACAGTGATTATAGGGATGAGGAAAAATGGAAGCTATTTCATTCCATCACTATATGCAAGTGTATTGAATATTTATTTGTGTTGATAGTTTTAAAACAATGAAATAGAGTACAGATTATAGGGTATAATATTTTCATTTGGTAACTTTACTTCATACATCAGTTGTTTTATTAATATCTTTACAATTGAGTGATGTACTTTTTAAACCGCTAATTGTTTTGAAACTACAGAATGAAGCAAGAAAAAACTTTACACTAGTGGTAAAATTTAGCAGTTACCTAAATTTTGTTTTGAAGAATTTCAGCTTTAATAGAGCTTCATTTACTAGTTTAATAAATTTCATTAATTAGTGGATAATTTTTTATATAAATGATTATCACATACTGTAACTAAAGGATCAAAGTTCCGACTGCTGAAATTATAGAACAAATAGTTGGGCATTTTTCTTTTTGTATTCCAATATTTTTCAAATATTTACTAAAATAAATAGTTTATATGAAATTGAATGCAGAAAACTATTTACTATTTGTATTTATTGTTTGTTTCATTTTGATTATTTCTAAAAATATCTTTCCGTGTAGAAGAACAGGTTGTTCAAAATGATGAGAGTGGGACTTCAAATGTGTCACATACCATGATAATAGCCATGTGGTTTTCTTAAATTTTTTTAAAATAAGAGGCTTCCAAAGCCCTTAATGACTTAAAAAGAGATATTTTATCACATAAATGTCTAGAGGTGGTAGATGTTGTTAGCCTCTTACTGCATGAATTTATTTTAATTATTCTTAACATTGAAAATTCCCTACTACCAGATATGAATGTTTGAGAAAAACAGTAAGAATAATAACAGTAGTACAAAAATAAGAGATAGTTGACAGGTCACGGCCCAAAGCAACTATGATTGTCTTTCCCATTCAGAAAATGTTTTTTGATAAGACAATCCTCTTGAAGACAGCTTTGTGTGTCTTGAATGTCATAAGGTGGATTTTCCTAATTCAGGACAGACAAAAAAGTCTTGTCAACATGCCTGTAGGTAAAATTTATTTTTGATTGAGATAAAATTCATATAGCATATAATTCACCACTTCAAAGTATATATTTCAGTGGCTTTTCATGTATTGAGCACATTGTGCAACTATCTCCACCATCTTATTCCAGCACATTCCCATCACCTCCAAGGAAACTCATACTTGTCAAGTTGTTCCCAGATCCTTCCTTCTTCCCAGCATCTCCTGGAAACCACTCATGTACTTTCTGTCTTCATGGATTACCTGGTTGGGGTATTTAATAGAAATAGGATCATGCAATATGTAACTTTTGTATCTGTTTTCTTTCATTTAGCATAATGTTTTTAAGGTTTATTCATATTGAAGTATGAATAAATATTTCATTCCTTTTTATGACTGGATTATATTCCGTTATTTGGAAATACCACTTTTGTTTATACACTTATCAACTGGTAGACATTTAGGTTGTTCCCATTTTTTTAACTGTCATGAATATAATTGAAATTAACACTATTGTACAAGATATTGTGTGTAGATATATTGACAATTCTCTTGGGATATACCTAACTAAAGCTTAACTTTTTGATGAACTGACAAACTGTATACCACACCATTTTGTATGTTTCTCAGTAGAGTATAAGGGTTCAAATTGCTCCACATTCCCGCAAATACTTTATTTTCTTATTATTACACTCATTCTACTATGTGCAAAATGGTATCTCATTGTGACTTTTATTTGTTTTTCTCTGGTGAATATTGATTTAAAACCTTTTTTTTAATTGAACCCAGGGACACTTTAAAATTGAGCTATATCTCCTGTCCTTTCTGTTTTGAGACAGGACTTTTTCTAAGTTGCTGAGGCTAGCCTTGAACTTGCAATCCTCTGTCTCAGTCTCCCAAATCATTGGGGTTACAGGTGCACATCACCATGCCCAGGATTAAATATCTTTTCATGTATTTATTTGACTATTTGTCTATCTTCTTAAGAAATATCTATTCAAATTCTTTGCCCTTTCTTTAATTGGGTTATTTGTATTTTATTATTGAGTTGTGAGAGTTCTTTATATATTCTAGATCTTTGATGTGAGAGTTCTTTATATATTCTAGATCTTCGATTCTTATAGATATGTAATTTGCAAATATTTTTTCTCAGTTTGTGAGCTTCCTTCCTTCCTTTCTACTGGGGATTGAACCCATGGGTGCTCTGCCACTGAGTTGCATCTCCAGTTCTTTTTTCTTTTTTATTTTTTTGAGACAGGGTTTCACTGAATTGCCTAGGTGGCCTTGAACTTCTGACCCTCTTGCCTCAGGCTTCCCAGTTGCTGGGATTACTGTCTTGCACCACCACATCCAGCTTCCTTGTGCTTTTTTTCTCAATGGTGTCCTTGAAGACTTCAGATAATTTTCTTTGATATAGCTTCTTTTATTATTTATTTATTTTTGCTTATTATAAAAATGTGCTCACTTAACCTCTGACAATGAAGTCAAATTCAGGATACAGATCAGAAACTGGTTGTTTTTTGTTTTTTGTTTGTTTGTTTGTTTGTTTTTGCTAAAAGCTCCCCCAGGAAAGGTCGGGGAGCAGTCCTTCCTGGTCACTAACAAAACCTGAAAAATTAGAATTGTGACATGTGGTTCAGTGGATCCTATTTACCCTACAAACATCAGCTGTTGTCTTTCAGAGGAAAAGTAATACTTTGTTTATGAAAAGAGGGAACACTTGATGATTTTTCATGCCTATTTGCAAGCATTCATCATATATTCATTCTTCTGTTCAAGAAAAATCCCTGTGCTTGTGGAATCAAAGTTCACACTGAACAGAATATTCAGTATCCACAAGGAGGTTTCTGTAATTCCATTGCAAGTCGGTGATGTAGCTAGGGTGAATAGCTCACTCTTTTCCCCACCTACTAATCACCTCCTCCCAGGAATAGAATCACAGATACTGAGACCAAAAGGTATGTTTCATTGTGCTACTAGCATCAGGCCACAGTTCTGCTAAATGGAAGGGTACTATATTGTAAGAAGAGTAAAAATTGTAGTCTAAAAGTAGTTTCTCAGTCAGTCACACATTGGGGAAAGTGAAGTTATATGGTGTTTGGGTGTTGGGAGGTGATGGTGGTTAAGAGCGTTCCTATTTTTGCAGTTCAATCCTTTATCTTACTTTGAAGAAATTGAGTGCTTTTAAAACCAGGTAGCTATCCAAAGTTCACACATTGTTTTATTATTTGAAACAGCCATGTTCAAATGAATATTCTCATTTTCAGCTATTACCATGGCCTTTATAAATATCCCTCCCAAATTAGGCACTGTGTTTTTTCTCACGTGTTTAGGCAGAGTTTAAACTTCCCCACCTAATGTTCAGTCCATTTATTCCGAACCAGCTGCTGCACTCCGTGTCACTTTCAGAAAACTGCAGTCCAGTTTTATGTTAATTCCTTGAACGGACCTTGAAAGTCTTTTGCTTTTCCGTTTCCTCAGTCTCGAAAAACTTTACCTGTCTCTGCTGATTGTCAAAGCACTGTTCATTCCCTGAGGTCAGCTGAGGTTCCATAAGACTTGCTTCAAGAGCCCCAGTTGGGGTTACTCCTGTGCGTGCCCACGTAAAGTGCTCTGTAAATTTTTGCAGCGTTATTCCTGCATTCACATTTCAGAATTTGGCTTCCCATTAGAAGCTGAATTCCAAAATGCAGGCGTCATGTCTTATTTATATATCCCCTGACTATTACCATACAAGGTCCTTCTAAACCTTGTTTTCAGCTCAGGCAAACTTGAAGAAAAAAAAAAAGTGGTAGATAATAAGCATACTCCAAAAAAGTAGCCTCATTGTTAGGTAATATTATCTAATTAAACTGTAAACTCCTTGAAAACAAAAGGTCTCTGTAACCATCTGGATTTTTACAATTCTGGCACAGAGTAATAGGATCCATTAACTATTATTAACTTACCCAAGAAAATGAAACGGGGAAGTTAGGAGGCCGAGATGGTCCATTAACTTTAGGGAGAGGAACGACACCTGGAAACAAGGGTTTCACTTGGCCTTTCAGACTCTGACCTCCTTGCATTTTTGTCATAAGTCTAACCACATCTAGGTATTGTGTTATTAGGCACTTCCTTTTGGTAAATTATCTTACTCTTTCTCTTCAATTTTTTTGAAAACTTGTGACTTATGTTTTAGTTTGCTTTCATTTTTATTCTGAAAATTTTTAAGAGAAAGTTAATCTTTACTTTTTCCTCTGGTTTTTGTTTTTCTGACACTTTGTTGTATATGTAGTGCTGAGGTTTGACCCTGTATCCTTGCACATGCCAAGCAAGCATTCCAGCTCTGAGCCACTATTCCAGTCCCCTGAATTTCCAGTGCCCTGAAATTTTTTTAAAAGAGAGAGAGAAGGAGAAAGTGTCAATTTTATTTTTTCTCTCTTTTTTCTTTTGCTGACACTTAGTTGTATATGTGGTGCTGGGGTTTGAACCAAGGTCCTCACTCATGACAGGCAAATGCCTCTACCACTAAGCCAGCACTCCAAGCCCCTTGATTCTGAATTTTTGAAAGCAACTGACTTAGTAAGTCCTAAAGCAAACTTGTTTGATACTTAAGCATCATTATAAATAAATAGTCAACCAGAAGTTCTGAAGTTTCTCTGTCTCAATCTGATTCCTGGAAAATTAATCAAATTTCAATTATTATGAGCTGGAATTGATGAGATATGACCAGGAATTAGAATGAAATGTTTATTAGGTATTAGGAAACAGTTAAAAATGAGAATATTCATTCTGCAAGGATTTAGAAATAAAGTAGAATATTGTTTTAGGTAGAGAGGCTTGAGAAGCTCAGGGCCCACGCTGCCTGATGCTTCAATGTCTGGCTTGCTGTGTAATGGCCACAGCCCTCCTTATCTTTAAAAGAGATTTTTAGCTGCAATCTCAGGTGGCTTATATAATTATAGTCTATGATTCTATGAATCTATTCAGAAGAAAACTTGAAGAGACATGAACAAAATTAATGAAGAAGGTGGATTACATATATTGCTGAGAGAAATAATAGTTCAAAACATAAAAGAACAGAATAATAAATAGCTAAAAGACTGTAAATACTGTTGAGTGCCTGCTTAACCTTAACTTCACTAGAAAAATTAAAAGATAGAAATCAGTACAAAGTGCTTAACTAGAAAGTCTCTTTGCCTATTTTAGTTTTTTTTTTTTTCCACTCAGCTCAGGGAATTAGATCCGTGATTGAATATTCAGTGATTCACACACACATCAGTTATATGATGTAAATGGTGCAACAGGTTTTTTAAAAGTTATTATAAATATACACTATATCTCATGCTCCTTTTATGCATGGGACTCAGGATTAATAGTTAAAGTTCTTTCACTGATTAAGTCATATCATTATGAATGTAACTATTAGTCTGTATTATATAACATGTTATGTCCTCTAAAATGAAAATGGAATTGTAAGAATTATGTATAGAATGAGATAAATTTTGGATCTTGAGAAATCTATTTTGTCTGCTTGGAAAAGATTTTTTTTTCATTTATCTTGGTTCTCAGGTATAATTTGAATGCAGAGATTACACAGTAAAAATGTTCGTAAGTTAATGATAACTTATTCAATGACAGAAACCTTTAAAAATTTTTCTGTGCTACAGATTTTATGCACATTTGTTGTGGTAGCTGGATGTTCATGAGTTATATAGAAAGACCTATTTCCAGGAAAAAGCTCTTTTCCCCAAAGGGAGGCACATTTGCAGTATGTTGGGCCAGAATGCACAAATTCCCGGAGTTGGAGCCTGGCTCCTCCTTCCACTTGGAAAGGCATAAAAAGTTCAGGTTATCTCAGAACATCCTGTATTCAGATGATTATCTTCAGTTGCATATTTTCTACACTGGAAATTTCAGGGAAAAAATTGCAAGCAACATTAAGGCCTTGAAAAACAAAGAAAGAAAATTCCTAATTCCAAGTATTATGGGGAAATGACTGTTTATATAATCTCTCTTTCATTTAACGGCATGCCTCAGAGGTGCTTAAGAAGTAATACAGACTAATGGCTAGCATGTTATAGAACAAAAGACTGCAAACGACCTTAAATCTTAATTCTCCTAATTTTTAGCATGTTACTATAGACAAGTTCTTTACTCCCTCAGTCTCTTCAACTGTAAAACAGAGTTAATACTAATACATAGTATTTTATTGTGAAGGTTCAAGGTATCTTTGATTTTTTAAATCCAGTTTTCAAAATATTAAATAAAAATCTTTTTTATGTGACTACTATTTAAGGGACACTGGACTAGGGAAGGTCAATTACTAGTAAATATTACCTAAGAAAATTATAGAATCAAGTTGAAAATTTTTTGCAGAAACGGTTTAAGTGGCACATATATGGCCATTCCAGAAGAACAGATTTGATTTTAATTCTGTCTTAATCTTTTAGGGAAGGAGTCATGTGAAGTACAACTTTATGTTAAGAGACATTCATCCTATCAGGCCGTGGCAGGAACTCCCTTTAAAATAGAATGCCCTGTCAAGTACTGTGCTAATAGACCCAACGTGACTTGGTGCAAATTCAATGGAGCAACATGTTCAGCTCTTGGGGACAGACTTCAGCTACATACAAGCTGGGAAGAAAAGGAGAATATTTCATCATTTTTTCTACATTTTGAACCAGTGCTGCTTAGGGACAATGGCTCATATGGCTGTTATGCGAATTCTCTGAATGCTGTTACTCAAAGCCATTCAACAACCCTTTATGTGATCGGTGAGTACTCAACCCCCAGCATGGTCCCCTTAATTGAGGACCATGATTTTATAAATCCATTTTGGAGGTATGATAAAAATGTTTTATTTTTTCCCTTGAAATGTCTTTACGAAGGAGAATTTGGAATTTTTTTTGTGTTTGACTCTCCTTTGCTGTTTATATTCACATGAAGAATGGGTTCAGGTAAGAACAGGTGTGTGACAAAGTGGGGACTTGGATGCTCTTGGGAAAGCAATACGTTCCAGAATGAAGAAAAGCACTTTGTAAAACAAAAAAAGAGAAGCTCCAAGGGGAAAGTTGACCCAGCTGGGGAACAGTGACTGGAAGACACATTGATCTAGAAGTCTGTCCTTCTCAACCTGTCCCTGGTCAAACTGATTAGGAACTTCACAGATGCAGGGCCTTAATTAGCTGAGCAAGAAAGTGGTATGGCATGAAAGAGCAGGACGTGAGAGGCACAATCTTTGTTTCAGAACAAGCACCCAGGATGTCACCCAAAGCGTCTCTTCCTTGTGGCCTTCGACACTCACTTGGAGCTCCTGCTGAAGGTGTGTCTTGTTATTGCAGGTTCCAGAGATGTCTTGTGTCCCTAACCCTAAGGAATGGGGAAGAGGAAATCAAAGACTGTGATGTTTTAGTCACAGTCTTTCCTTGAGTATGAAACTAACTTAGGAAATTACTCTGTATTCCTTGATCTCCTGGTAATGATCCATAAATTATGCAAACTGACTTTGTGTGGATTATTGGATTCCATTTTAGTAAACACTGGAGTCCTTTCCAAGGTTAGCTTTGGCTTTAGACATATCTGAGAATATACCCTCATGTTTTCTCAACCAATTTCAATTCTTCATCTTGTTTCTGTATTTCAGAACAGACCCAAAATAATTCAGAACACCTTCGAATAAGTAAGTATCAAACTAAGCAAATAAAATTAATAAGTTTGTGTGGTGGTTGGAAAAATATTAGAAGTTGGGTCTCCTTAACCAAGTGGATTTATTTGTATTAGATGATCTATTGTTTGTTATCCAACCCCCTCCCCAGACAGCTGTGTTTGCTACTCTAGTAATGATTTGGCTGCCTGCCCAACCTAAGCAGCATCTACAGCATGAACAGAATGACATTTGTTACCACTATTCTGAATTACGACACTGTGGAACTATAGGTCCACTATATTTCTAACCTCAGTTGCCTCTGGCCAATTTTACCAAGCGTCTAGGGAAACAAATAGAATGTCTTACTTCAGCACTCTACATGGTATTTTGTTTGTTTGTTTTAATAAGAGAGAGTGACAGTGAAAGAGAGAAAAATTTAAAAAAGAATCAAGTTTATTTAGTTTTTCATGTGGCTTTCGTTGCTCCGAATCATTGTGCATGTGGTGCTGGGTTTCCAACTCCTGTACTCACACATGCTGGGCAAGCACTGTAACCACTGAGCCACTGCTCCAGCCCCTTACATGGTGTTTTAACAGTAACTCCAAATAAGAAATAGATGCTACATCATAACCCATGATATGTATATATATATTTTTTTAAAGTTTCACTAAGCAATACTTAAGATTGAGATTTTATTATGGACAATTCTTTATGTGGTAAGGAGGGGTCTTGCCTAATGCAGAGTGTTTAGCCTGTGTTCACTGGATGCCAGCCTCACTCTGACCTTGTCAAAACCAGAAACATCTTTAGACATCACCACAGGTGTCCTGGGAGAGAAATATTCCTGCTTGAGAATCACTGCTGTAGTGTGTGACTCATTCTGTTGTATTCTGTTCTGTTCTGATTCATTGTTTAGAAATGCTACTTGTGATCTTTCAAACTGCTTCATGATTTACTAATAGCTTTCAATCTACTATGAACAAACAGCCTTAACGTGTGTTAACACTGATCCCTAATAATGAGCATTATCTTTGTAACAGGAAAAGCATATTTGAGGAAACCAAAAGTATTTGGTATTTGTAGATCAAAATGAGTTATAAAAGGTCACTATGTTGAAGGAATGTGAATTTAGTGTCTGAAACATTGACTTGAGTCCCACCTGCTGCTTACTGGCTGTCTGACTTTGAGCAACTCTTGGAATTGGTAATAATCTTCTCAAGTCACAGAACTGGATAAAGCTAAAGGTGTCCCTAATTTCCTTAAGCTATGAAGATTAACTTTGATACTTTAAGTGGAAGGGCTTGGTGAAACACTTTCTGAGACCTGTTATGGAGATTGTTCCACAGAAGATGAACCCTAGTGGAATAAAAGATTTTTGCATAAGATTCAGCAAGCACTGAGGCCTGGTTTTTCAGGAGATGTCTCCAGAGGAAAAATGGAGGCATCATTCCTTCTTTCAGGCTTTGACAGTGCAGAGGGATGATGCTGATCTGACACAGCTCTGATTTCCTAACTGTCTTGAGCACTGTCTAAAATTCCAGATGCAACCAGTGTCCCAGAACCATCTTCCAAAGAAGAGATGGCAGACAAGCTGTTGCTCCTCTACAGTTTACTTCCTCTGGGGGGTTTGCTTCTACTCATCATTGCCTGTTTCTGCCTGTTCTGCTACCTGAAAAGGCACCAAGGTGGGTTCCATTTTCCCCTTGCCCCTCTGTATCACACATCTGAGATTCTGTTTCCTGGGACTGATAGATTTTCCATTGCTTCCTGCGGTTTTCTTTTCTGATCTATGATAAATCATGCATAAGAATTTCCTGGGGGATTAGCCATATTTTAACCCAAAGGCTAAGAGGATCCATTTGAGTTCCCTCCTGTCATAGGGAAGTGTGTATGTCACAGTCCAGAGTTGTGGTCAGGAGGTCACGTTGCTGGCACTTTCCAACTCTACTCGGCTCAATCTTGTGTTTTGTATGAGAAAGAGCTCTTCTAAACTTTGAGTTGAAAAAGAGATTGAAATAATCTCTCAGACTAACATGTCTGAGTTGAGTTATTCTGTCTCACTTGCTTTGTCATCCACAGTCATATATACTCTTGTCTAAATAAAGAACCATTGTCTCCAATGGGAATTCAAACATGTGTACTTTGTACCGCCATCATAAACACACAACTGAACTGAAGTGAACTGAATTCTCACCAGCAATCATGTATTTGGAAAATGTGTGTTTAGCAAAAAGGGAGAGGTGTGATATTTTAAAACAATTCCTTCCTTCTTTTGAAAACATTCCATCCGTGTTACTACCAGACACTTCACCACAGTAAGAAAGGGATGTTTTGAGAACTGTGATGAGCTCTGATATTGTCACCTCAGCTTTTTCCATTTTTCCTCTCCTCTATGCCTTCCCATCCATTTTTCCATAACACCAGCCACAGTGTAGATTTGGAAACTAAGCCAGACCGAGCATCCCTGGTTGCATTGCCATAGGAGAAAGATTTGTCTGGTTGAAAGTGCTTCCAGTGAGGACTTCTGGAGCCCAGAACCTTCTTAGCATTCTGAGGAATCTTATGTAACCCCACCTCCGCATCTGTGACTCCATGGCTCTTTCCCTGTTTCTCTAGATTCCACCATCTTTCTTGAGGCTGCTAGAAGGTCTCTCAGAGCTTCAGCAAAAAGAGGCAGGCACACATTTTTTAAGAATTAATTTGTTTATTTTTATTATTTTCAGTGCTGAGTATTGAACCCAGGGCTTCATACATACCAGGAAAGCACTCTATTGGGAGCTACATCCCCAGCTCATTTATTATTTTTAATTTTATTTTGAGGCAGGGTCTCACTAAGATGCCCAGACTGACTTTAAACTTGGCAATCCCCTTGCCTCATTCTTCCGAGTAGCTGGGATTAGAAGCAGCCACAAGACAAATCTCTTTATTTACCCCATCCAAAGTGAACTGGATAATAGGAGATACTCGCTATGCAAGTGACAAGACAGGAGCATTTCTGGGATTTAGTATGGAATGTACTCAGAGTCAGGGCTTCCAGCCTTTTCAAAGTGAACTACTAGATCCTGCCCCTTCCACTTAGATATGTCACAGGACCATATGGCATCTGATGGACCGGGAAGGAAATGGGCAGTGCGAATTGTCACCCACTGAGGCATGTGCAGCATGCCAGCTAAGGCAAATACACAAATCCAAACATGCTATGACTAGCATGCAATCATATGGGCTTGGGGGGGTGGTTTATGTCTGCATTCTTTCCTCTTTTTGATTAATTTTTTTCTTTTTATCTTTCAGGAAAACAAAATAGGTCTTCTGATAAAGAAGGAAGGGAAATTAACCTGGTATGTTTGATGTATCTGTTAAGACAAATACAATTTGTGTTATGCCACATATTTTTTAATAAGTTTGCATGACACCATGGCCACTTTTTTTTTCAAATATAGCAAAGACTTCAGGAATAACAAGTCTCATAAATAGTTTTTTGATCATGGAAGGCAGTCTAGAATACAAACAGGAAAGTCAGAGTCTGAACCATGCAACTTTGGCTCAGCTTTTGTCTGTTATTTGGCTTTGAACTATTGGCTTATTCTCTCACAAAAACACCTTAGAGTCTTTCTGGAAGAGAATAGGGAATTAATGAAAGAAAGAATCCATAAATAACCACACTTATAGGTTAGTTTTCACAATAAATCACAACTCCATCATAATAACTAGATTTTTCATAAATATACCAGCAAAGAAAGAAGCATTATTCCAGGCATTAAATCATGAAAGAAGCAAGATTATGCCAAAGTCTATGGTAAAGTATGTGGCTCATCAAGGAAAGGAAAAGACAACCAGGAAAAGGAAAAGGTATTTTGAAGGCAATTTTTCCTGTAAGGTTTGGAGAATAAATCTAGGTCTGTCTTTTGGATTCAAAGTTGTATAGATATTGGAACTAAATAAAGAATGCAAGATGAGGCAATGTATTTATGAGAAAATGAAGCTCTTTACTTAGAATAATCTTAAATGAGATATTTCATTTGTGCGTGAGGGGGTGTTTCAATATGGAAAAATGGAGATAAAGAGGTAGTAAGCATCTTGAAAGTTCTAGAAATGCCAGAGGCAGATGCAGCCAACAATCCTACATATAATATTAAATAGTATTCAGCATTTCCCAATGGGCTATCAACTTTTATTTTTTCTCCTCTTCTTATTGGTGCATTATAATTATACATAGTGATGAGATTCATTGTCACATGTTTATACATGCACACAATATAAGTGTCATTTGGTCAGTATGATTTTGCAGTATTTTCTATTCCTTCTGCTCCTTTTCCCCCCCTGGTCCCTTTCTATTCTACTGATGTTGCTTCCATTTTTGTGAGATCCTGTTCTCTCCCCTTTCTTTTCCATTTTCCCTCTCTAGTTTCCATATATGAGAGAAAACAAACTCTTGACTTTATGAATCTGGTTTATTTTGCTTAACATTATGTTCTCAAGTTCCATATATTTTTCTGCAAATGACACAATTCCATTCTTCATTTTGGCTGAATTTTATACAGAATCAAATGCATTCATTTTGATAAACTTGTGTTAATTTTTTAGTAAATATTATTAGGCACTATCTTTGGTGCTGAAGCTTAAATTTCCAAAATAGGGAAACTTTCTTACATATTATTTTCTATATTCCTAAGTAAATAACAATAAAAATATAGCATTCTGCCTCAGTCAGGTCTGAAACTATTTAAAATAATAATCTAAATAATTTACTGGTTAAAATGTAGTCATATTTTTTCCTGTGTAAGCTAGTGCAAATTTGAAGTTGAATTTAAAAAGGTTTTTTCTCTGTGTGCAATTTTTGAGGAAATTTATTGTAAGGCGTTCTAGTCATTTGTGGTAAGTAGAGAAAGGAACTGGAGAAAATGTGGTAGGTACCATGAGCTGAAAATCATGAACAAGTTTAAAATAAAGGCAAAGACAGTTTTATTTGGGTCAAAATAGATTTGCAAACCATGACACACAAGTTCAGTTAAAAAAAAATCTAACCAAGTATTCCTATGCAGTGAGGTAGGATTGAGGATTTTATAATAAAAAGGGGAATAGGAAACATAGAGTTCAGCTTTCTTTGGAAATAAGACTTGAACAAGCCTGGTGAGGGAAACTGACTCAAATCAGAGTGGTTACAAATTTTGAAAGTCCATTGCAATGCCAAGGAAGTACTACTGGAATCTTTGAAGAGCCATGCAATATTAATAAAGTACCAAAAATTATTTCATTTTCAGTTTTTGTGGCCATGTGTAGCAACTTATTCATGTCAACAAGCCTCTGAACCTTATGAAAGGATTTTTGCTTTCTCTTTGACCATTGTACAGCCAT
Organism: Aplodontia rufa; assembly: GCA_004027875.1. Taxonomy (NCBI): domain Eukaryota; kingdom Metazoa; phylum Chordata; class Mammalia; order Rodentia; family Aplodontiidae; genus Aplodontia; species Aplodontia rufa. The sequence continues at coordinate 15,608 of PVKS010021208.1, read as the reverse complement.
TTTGACATTCATTTTCCCAGCATATATAAAAACGGATGCTCTGGATTTATTCCAAAATGATCCTTAGTATAAAAGCAATTGTATACTAAACACCACTGAATTGTACACTTAAAAGTTGAACCTTATAGTACATACATTTTAACTCAATATATATTTTTAAGTGGTTTATAACTGTAAAGTACCACAGGTATGTAAGGTGGGGTTGCTGCTTCTGTCTTTATCAACTCTCCACCATAATCAAAGTCCAGAATCCTTGTGGCACCCAGTGCTTTGATGGAATGTTACAATAGAGTTTAAGGGTTGGAGTACCATGTCTGTTCTAACAAAATTCTCCCTGCAATGAGCCATCTATTGAGAAGAGGGCCAGGTAAATGAACTGACAGATTAATACAGATTGAAAAGTGTAACATGGACCATGTTAAAACACCAAGTATTTATGGCTATTTATCAGGTCACTCGACAGTTTTTTTTTTGTTGTTGTTGTTGTTGTTGTTTATAAAGAGAGAAAGGGACAGTGAGAGAGAGAGAGAGAGAGAGAGAGAGAATCAATTTTATTTAGTTTTTCATGTAGCTTTTGTTGCTCCAAAACTTCATTGTGTACATGGTACTAGGGTTTGAACCCACATCCTCATGCATGCCAGGAAAGTGCCATAACCACTGAACCACTGCTGTAGCACCCACTTGACAGTTTTCAGTCTACTAAATCTGCTGACTATAACCAGACTCCTTTGTGTGGAGGTGGGGACACTTTATATCTTAGCCCAGCAATTCTTGCCTCTTTTACTCATCCAGCCTTAGTGTCAACTCATTAGAGAGAGAAGTTATTACCTTGTTTCTCAGTATAGGACCAGATACTCTTATATGATAGAACTCTTTCAAGGAGATGCAATAGACATCCTACTGTACATATCACGATGAGAATTACAAAGAACTAAATAAGGTATGTAGACTATCAAAGTTTATGCACCTGATAAAGGAATTAATTGACTGGCAACATTGAGAATTAAAAATTTGCATTAATAACTCCTTTCATTAACATGACATCTTCATTTTTGCCAGATAGATCCTTTGTATAGCTAAGAATGGCTAACAAATAACTGAAAAGACTGAGAAGATATCATTACACATTTTAGTTTTAGTTTCCACAAACTTACCACTTTCTCAGAAACTAAGATCTTTGATACTATTTGAAAGTATAAGAATTTTCATGTGATAGAAATAACAACTGGGAGTGGGCAGGATGGTGGGAAATCCTGGGTAAGAATTGGGTGAAATTTACATTGTTATTATGTGGATATGTGTGATAGTGCGGTAACAGAGTCCTTCCCTATGGAAGACTATGTTGCACCAAATTAAAAAAAAAAAAAAGAAAAAAATTTTTGAGAATAAAGGCAAACTTTTCTCACTGGTAGTATTTAAACTGGCTGGGTGAATTGCTTCCTTGAAATATTCTACCAACTTTTGCTCCAAAATGTTCAATTGTAAGCTGGAAAGATACTGTATTTTGTCAAGATAAAAAATAACCAAAGCTCCACATGTATTGAGAGCCAAGAGACAATAGTAACTAGCCACAAACAAGAATTGAATTTTTAATTATTATTGTTACGAAATTAATTAGGACAATGGCAAGCATAAAATCAATTACCTTCCTTCCTGACAGGTGAAAAATATCCTAGAATTTTTTTTCAGTGCATCTACCCTTAGAAGCAAAGTGGGTCAAAAGTTTGAAGTCAGTTCCAAGGTCTAAGTTCTACTACATAAAAATTCTTATTAATTGGTTTTTTATTATGTTCTTGGAATTGCTTACATTGAACAACCTTGAAGAAGTATTTTCATATAAAATATAAGATAGATAATTATATGTGAATACATTCTTAGATATACAAATATTTTCTAAAACTAAATAAATAGCTTAGACTCAATTTCCCCAAAAACATCCTTATGTTTGTTGTTTTATAATCACATTTTTTAATTTTTAAATTGAAAATGTATTGACAGTAAAAACCAGTGCTGGTATCAAAACGGAAGCTTACAGTGTACAAAGATGGGCTTGTTTCTATGAACTCCTTGGCTGGGGAAGGACACACTGAAAAGTAGGAATATTTTCTGTGTTCCACTTTCTATACCCGTCCCTCAATAGTAGCCTTCTCTTCTTTGAGCAGAGAACACAGCCTGTCAGATAAAAGTTTTTCTGTAGCAGAAAGATAAGCAAAGTAAGGGGAAGAGACCACTGCGAGAGAGCGGGGAAGAGAAAGGGAAAGTACTGGGGACCGAATTAGAGCAAATTTTATTCCATGCTTTTACAATTATGTCAAAATGAATCCTAATATTATATATAACTAAAAAGAACCAATAAAAGTTATTTCTGGAAAAATATAACAACTGGAATGAGATTTTAGAACTTTGTCTAAGCTTTGTCCCTACAAAACTGACATCAGTTTTTCAGCTCCCGGTCTCAGATCATAATAATTTATCTCAGATAACTCATAACGTTTATTCTTTTGGCCCTCCGCAGGAGGCATCTGTTATGCTTTATTTTTTACTCTTTATTCTCCACATTAATGCTGCTCATTGGATCATAAAGTGCCTGAAATTTTCTTGGGGTATTTTATGCATTTCCCTCTAATTTGAGCTGTACTTTTATGTTGAAGGCAATTGAAAGTATTCTATGATTTCAAAAGTGACTACATAATAAAGCATAAAATAATTTTTTGGGAGGAATATAGTAGTTCTCAAAATTTATTCTTTAATAACCAAGAGTTTGCCAAAAACGTAGATGCCAGCAGCAGGTGAGGAACAGTAGATTTTTTTTTTTTTGTCTCAATGTAAAGGACACCATTTAGCCTCCATTCAAGTTTGCTAACGAATGTGTTCTTGTTGAGTGGTACACGTTTGTTCTCTTTCAGGTTGATATTCCTCCGCCCTTCAGGAGTGAACAAACCGAAGTGAGCATCAGACAAAATTCCCAGACACTGCCGTCAGAAGCTAGAATTTATGATAATGACTCCTTGTTCAGGATACAGGACGGATTTGAAGTTTATTCCAGCCCATGCCTGGAGGAAAATAAACAGGGAATTGTTTATGCTTCCCTGAATCATTCTGCCATTAGTATAAACCCAAGAAAGGCAAGACAAGTGCAAGAAGCACCGACAGAATATGCATCTGTATGTGTGAGGAGCCAAAGCCGGTCCTGATACCAGCCCGTCATCACCAAATGATCGCCATGATATCCCTCAACCTGGGCATTTTCACTTTGGGGTGGTTCAAGTTGGTGCTTGTGCCTTAAGGGTCCATAGGCCATATGATTAAAATTCCTACTAATAACTTCTTTGGGAGAATTTTATAATATGGCCTTGAGCGACAAAATCTTCTCTCCAAAACTGTTTCATATTGTTCGTAGCAAACAACATTTAAACTTAGCTGTATTTTACCCAATGCTTAAACTCAATATTTCCTTTGACGCTATCAGAGAGACTTGTGGGGAAGAGAGGCTTGTTACCTGGATCAGTTCACTACACACTTGAAAAGGAGAAAACATCCCAATTTGAGTAACTAATCATAAATACAGTCATTGTATGTTCCAAGTCAGTGTTCCCTAACTAGAAATCTTCCAGTGTCAATCCAGAGCTAATGTTTCTTAAATGTAAAGGAGAAATAATTTTCTGCTTGACAAAGAAAAAAATGGAAAGAATAGCTGGTGCAATGCAGCTATAGATAGAGTACACTGATCAGCTGTGGGGTGATGCTTCCCGTATCCAGCAAACGAATGCTTGAATCTGCCTCCTAGGTTACGAAGCAAATGCATAGCATTTGTGAGCAAAATGGTGACTCAGGGTTTGGGTCACGTGGAACCATGTATGTGAATGTGACATAATGCTGCTGAATTAATATACTCGTGGCATCTGAATAGACACAAAAAGCCGTGAGAACAGGCATTATCAGGCAAGCGCAGACTGAACTTTGAACTGCTTCACGCTTGACCGGACAGCAATAAAAAGGACAACTAAGGGAATGGAGGAGTCCAGAACAACAAGTTGGTCAGTAGGGGTCGACATACTTTCATTAACATCTGTAACCTGCTGTTCTTACAAAGGAATCAGGGAAAATCATTTAAATATACTGAGACTGCAGCCAAGTAAGAGGACAGTAAGAGAAGGTTTCAGATTTTCTGAGAGCACGTGAGTCTAATTATTTAAAAGTAGCCTGCAACTTCATTCAACGGCTTGATGCTAGAGTTCTCAGGAGCTGCTACTAACTCATGCAGTAGTCCTGCACAAAGTGGACCACAAACATGAGGAGCCACCGGGACAGATAACTGAGCTGCTGAACAGATGAATGTGGTCTGAGTGCGTGTGCGTGTGCACGTGTGTTAGTGTACAGAAGGGCAGGTGACTTACCAGAATGGTGCGAGAGAAATGCATCAAACTGGTTTTCCATTTTCAGTTTGCTTATCAAGTGGAAAATCCTAGAGTAAGTTATTACCGAAAATAGGTTATATAAAATGATGACCTGCAAGTGTGAGTAGAGAATACACGCAAGCACACACAAAGACAAAAATGAAGTTTTATGATAAAGTTTTTCTTAAATAATGCTCATGTGATTTTAGTCCTGTAGATTTGGGGTTTTGGGTAATTTTTATTTAGCCAGTACAATAACATTATATCTAGCATTTTAAGCAACCCATTCTAGATAGGCTCTTTGGCCAAGCTGCATTTGTGGGCAATTTATGTAAAAAAGACATTAGAATAGCTGCTTGTTGTGATCTTAAAAATAGAAAAAGGAAGCTTGGGAGGATGCATGCAGCTGCCTTCTTATCAGATGAACACACAGAGTTGAACGGTTCTTTCACCAATTCCCTCCAACTTAAAAACCAGTAGTTTCTGTCAACCATGTTTAGAATATTCTTAACATGCCCTACAATAAAAGATATATTGGGAGTGATTATTGCTATCTTTGTAACACACTTATCAAAGTCACAAGTCATTGATGCTTTCATTCCTTCTTAAAAAAGGGTGTCAGAGATATATATGTAAGTAATCTATTTCAGTATTATTGACATGATTATTTCATTAATTTATACATGGTATGTAATTTAATGATTGCCCATTAATTTTAAACTTGTTTATTTTTCCCAATAAGAAAATAAAGTTATTAAAATGTACTTGAAATCAATTTGATATTTGTTTTTGTAATGAAAATGTGTGGACACAAAATAGAAGTGATTTTTTAAATCTCATGCACATAAAACAACATGAAGAACTCGTTAACTTACAGATCGCCAGCATGAAGAAATTCTGATTTGGAACGTTCAGGATGTGGCTATGATCTTTATCCTGAAGAGATGCCCTGGGTGCTTCTGATGTTTTCCAAGTCCATAATTTGAGAAAACATGAAGTAAAAGCTAGATTTGTCACATGTCATTTTCTTGATCAGTTTTGTGCACCAACCAAGATTTGCTAGTTTCCAGAGGGGATTGGGGGAGGAGGCTTGAAGGGCAGTTTAAGTTCATGAAAACTGAGCAGAAAGCACAGAGATCTTTTCTTATGCCCCTGTGCCTCTTTTCCCCCCAACATGCACAGTCTCCCCGCTTGTTAATATCCTTCATTGCAGTGGTATATTTGTTAAAACTGAACAAATACTGAGATATCATTATCAACCAAAGTCCCTAGTTTTCCTTAGGATTTACTCTTGGTGCTACAGTTTTTAGAGTTTTGACATGTATAATGACCTATGCTCACACTTACAGTGACATGCATAATAGTTTTACTGTCCTAAAAATGCTCTGAGCTCCATCTTTCAATCTGTCTCTTCCTGCTAACCCTTGGCAACCAGGAATCTGTTTGTTGTATCCGTAGTCTTGCGTTGTCCGGACTGTAATACAGTTGGAATCATATCCCATGTAACCTTTTCAGAATGGCTTCTTTCATATAGTAACATGCATTTAAGTTTCCTCCATGTTGTTTTTTCTTCCATGTCATTCCATGGCTTGATAACTCAATTCTTTTCAGTGCTGAATAATATTCCATTATTTCACTATAACACAGTTTATTCATTCACCTCCTGAGAGACATTTTGATTGTTTCTAAGTTTTGATAATTATAAAATTGCCAAAAACATTCTTATGTAGGTTTTTGTGTGGTCATGTTCTCAACCAAGAAGGATGATTGCTAAATCAAATAGTGAGACTCTGTTTAATTTTCTTAAGAAAATGCTAAACTGCCTTCCAAAATGACTGTACTATTTTACATCCCTACCAGTAATGAATGAAAGTCCCTGTGACTTCACATCCTAGCCAGCACTTGGTGTCGTCAGTGTTTTGGAATTTCACCGTTCTGATAGGTATTTACTGGTATCACTTTGTTATTTTGTAACTTGCAGCTTCCTAATGACATATGATATTAATCATCTTTACCTATGCTTGTTTGTCACTTGTTTTGGTGAGGTATTTGTTCAGTTCTTTTGCACATCTTTAAATTGGGTTATTTTCTTGTTCAATTTGACGAGTTCTTTGTATAGTTTGGATCATGATCCTTTATCAGAAATGTCTTTTGCAAACAGTTCCTCCCAATCTAGAGTTTGTCTTCTTATTCTCATGATACACATAGCACTTCTTTGTTATTATGTTTGTTGCCATGTTAGACTGGATTTCTTCTGGACAATGTTACATTTCTCTTTAGTTTCATAGCCCAGGGCCTGGCACAAATTAGAATCAAATTTAATGTTGAATGAATGAATAATTGTGTTTGTGAAATAGAGCATCTCCTTCCTTGCGCTCAAATCAGCAGCATAGGGACCTCAAGGAGCTTGTTATTAATACAGCTTCTCAGGCTCCACACACTAAGTAAGAACCTGCATTTTAGTAAGATTCGTAGGTGATATGTATGCACTTCGTGAATCTCTCAATCCAGTTAGCCTTTATGTACCCATCTCTCCTTACCCTGGGTATGGTAAGAAGCCAAGAAACATTTGTAGAACAGACTAATTTGGAAAGTTCTATTTTAGGCAAGAACAGGAAGGACCTCACCACACAACCCAGAAAGTAAAAATGACAAGTGAGATAGAAAACATGACTATTTTATAGAAGTTTGTGCTGAACTTGAGAATGTGGGAACTGAAAGTTTAGTTTCAAACAAAAAGTATAGAGGTTGAGCTTTAACATCAGTTCCTATTCTGAAGTCAACATGGTAAACATGCTATGTGAAATGCTTTTTGTGCAAACAATTTATGGTCCCCTACTACCACCTACTAGTTTGTTAGATTCTGAGGTTATAAGGGAGTCAGGAGTATGTAATAACTTCCTTACCTTTAACGCAAGGGCTTCATCTTGAGATTAATGTGGTCGAAAGGGTGAGAGCCTCTGTCTCACCAAGCACTTAAATCAGTCCTCTTTCTGTAAGAAGATTCCTGCTGGGGCTGGAGTGGTGGCTCAGCAGTTACGGCACTTGCCTTGCATGTGCAAGTACGCGGCTTCAAACCCCAGCACCACATACACAATGACGTGTCCAAGCAACAAAAGTCCATGAAAAACTAAATAAAATTGATTCTCTCTCTCTCTCTCTCTCACTGTCCCTCTTTCTTTCTTAAAAAAAAAAAAAAGACGAAGAAGATTCCTGCTAAAGGGCAGATCAATAGAATATTGTGTTTCACAGCTAAGGTGAGGGCACAAGGAAAGCAAAAGAATGATTTCCCCCATCCCACTTATTTGAGAGCACTGTAAGGATTCACTGAATGGTGAATTACTGAATTGAAGGAATTAAAAAAGGAAGTAACTACCTCATTGAGAAAAAGTCATATAAAGGTCATTTGTGTTTTCTCTTAGAGCTAGGATACAGGGAGCAGGGAATTCTCTGTGAAGAGGAGAGCAATTAGAAAAGGCAGGGCATATTCTGAGAAGGTCCAGAGCTCTAGTAGCTGTAGTGTAGGTTACATGGAAAGAGGGAAAGGATATAAAACCATTTTCAGCTGAAATGTCCATTTAAAAAGAATGCTGGTGGGCTGGAGCTGTGGCTCAGCAGTTACGCCGCTTGTTTGGCATGTGCAAGGATGTGGGTTTGAACCCCTGCGCAACCTACACAGCAAAGTGTCAGAGCAATGAAGGCCACATGGAAAACGAAATAAAAAACTGAATGAAATTGATTATCTCTTTCTCTCTCACTATTCCTCTCTCTCTTAAAAAATAAAATAAAATAAATAGAATGTTGGTGGTTACAAAGTAATTTCCTGTGTATTATGCAGAACATTTCACACACTGTGAGAAATCTGTTGAAACTATTTTCTCTTTAAACTATGTGGATGTCAAAATTCGCATGATTAACATGCTCATATACTGCACATTTCATTTTTCTTTTAGACTATCAAAACAAATGTTGATATCTTAATAAATGTTTAACAATTAACAAATGATTTATTTGGGATTAAATAAAAGAAGGGCAAGAAGACTAGAATTTTAGCAACCATAATAAAGAGACATTATAAAACCTCAAAATTTATTTCTTTTCAAGTTTTCTTATTTGCCATTCACAAGCTGCCTTAAAATGGTTAAAAATGATAGCTCCAAAGAAGGTTACCATAGATTATATTGTTCTTCAAATCTTGGAGGGAACTTGTGGGGTTTTTTGGATGATGGTCTGTATTGAGATTGAACCACGTATGATCTCAAAGTTTATCTGAATGACATGAATGCTTGGTATGTATTTTTTTCAAAAAGTTAAGAAGTATAATTTAAGTAATATTAATGAATTTCTTCCAAGGAATTACTCCGAGTAATAGTGGAACTGGTTCATAGGTTGACTGGCTGCTGTATTCAGTTGAGGCCTGTGCCTTTCTAGAGCTTTCTTTGGCTCATAACCATCCATTAACAAACACTCCATAGTATTTGCCTTTTAACTGTGATTATGAATGCAAATTATTTGTACAAATTAATGAATTTCATTGTCACACTTCCATACATGCGTAGAATAGGCATTGATCTCATCCACCTCCCATTACCCTCTTGTATAACCTGCTCTCTGGCCTTTGATCCCTTCTCTCAATAGTTCCCCTCCTACTTTCATGTCATCTCTTTTTTTCTCTCTTTCTTATGATTCTTGATGATCCCTTGACAATATTAAAGTAATATTTATAATGAGACATCTGTGATTTACTTATTCCTTCTCTAGCCACCTAAGACCTTCAAGTATGTAACTTGCTTGATTCTTACAATCACTTTATGAAGTAGCTAGTTATTGGACTTACACAGGTTAGAAAGCTGAGGCACACAGTGGTTGGGTAACTTGCCAAAGTTCACATTGCTAGTAAGTGACAGAGACTGAATTTTAACCTAGCACTTTGATTCCAGAATGCTTGTTTTGCCCCCAACATCAACTTGAGAAGAAGCAAAAGAATTGAGGTTGTTCTGGTCTCTGTAGGATGCCCAAGAAGACTGTGCAATGCATTAGTGCGTAGATGCTAAGCCACAAGTGTTTGCTAAGCCATGTGTCGCAGTGCTAATGCTTGCAATTGCTCAGTTATTATTGCTGGACCATCAGAACAAGGAAAGAAATGGTACTAGACAAGGATCTGGCTCTGTGTTGGAGGAGATAATGCACTTCCTGAAGGCAAGAACAGATCATAAAATAGTCATCACAGTAGCTGTGTATAGGAGGAGACAAAAAATGGGTAGGCTATGGTCAGGTGATTTGTGACCCAAATAACAGAATGAAGATGAAGGAAATGATTGGGAAACTAACACAGGGCCCAGCAGCACAAATGGAACTGGATTCTGAGCTGATTGCATTTTAGCGTGGGAATCTCTAATATAATTCCTACCCAGATCTGGTCCCAGAGTGGGGTGGGGTGGGCTTAAATCTGAAGATAAGTATGCAGATATCTCTGGAGAAAAGAATTGAGGAATTAGGGAATCTGGATATTGTTAATAAAAGTGATGGGGGAAAATACAGGGTTTGCAGAGACCTGACATTTCTCATCACAGTTATATATTGGAAAAACCAATGAAAATGGAGCATTAATAAAGTCCAAGCAGAAAAGAAAGGCTCAGAAATAAAATAATTCAGTGAAACTTGTGTTTAAGTCCCATCACTCTCATAAGCTAAAAATACACCCCAGTAGCCTTGGGAAAATCAGAGTATCCCACTTACTAAAATCCTTATGTCATACAAAATGTTCTGATATTAAGTACTTTTTGCTGCCAACACTTTAAAATGTGCAGGCCTTGTATATAATTTTATAGAAGCCAGAACAGCCTCCAAATTCACACTATTTTTTTTAATAATGTACTCTGCCCATTTTGCATTGTTACATATCTTGAGTGTCTTAAAGCATCTCAGAAACCTCAAAATACAGTGTTAGAAATAATTGCAACATACCCACACACATGTTCACACACACACATACACACAGATAGAAATGTGTATTATACATATATGCACTTAATTCAAAAAATGAAATTTTATAATTTTAAAATGACTACCTTGTGGGAAGAGAGAATAGCGTGGAATAAACAAGACAAACATGGTGGCGCATGCCTGTTATCCCAGCAGATTGGGAGGCTGAAGCAGGAGGATCACAAGCTCAAAGCCAGCCTCAGCAACTTAATAAGGCCCTAAGCAACTTAGTGAGAGACACTATCTGAAAATAAAAAATAAAAAGGGCTGGGGATGTAGCTTAGTGGTTTAAGTGCCCCTGGGTTCAATTCCTGGTAACAAAAATAAATAAAGACAGAAATGAAACTTCAATATATATCTTGATAAAGAGTTTGACTGTAGAATCTTGGAAATTATTTGCATAATTAAATAATAATACTAATTCATAAACAATCTCCAAAATTAAAAAAAACTGGAACAAACTGGATATTAAATTGATGGAACAATCATATACAATGATTATATTTAATGACTTTAACCAGTGTTTGATGATACAACCCTGTAGGGATATAAGAACAAAAGAGCCATTAGGATATTTTAATGTACATTTTGGACTTTTCATAGTAAGAATGTTTTTTTTAGAAATAATATATGTATAAGATAGGATACAGCAAGTATGTTTGTGTGCTAAAATATTTGGAAATAAAGATGCTAAATTTTAAAAAACGCAAGTAAAATTAAGCATGTCAAGTAAAAACTCTGAAATTCAAGTTTTGAATTGGAAGTAGAAGCTTAATTACATGATTTTTTTTCCCACTAAAATCTATTTCCTAGATATGGCTTTAAAACAAAATAAATTAAAAGAAAAAGGGGTAAAGAAAGAATAAGGGGCATGTACGTTTCTGCTATCATTAGTGATAAAGACCTTCAATAAAATATTCCTAAAAATGAATCAGGGGTTGGAGCAATGGTGGCTTAGTGGTATAGCACTCTGCCTGGCATATGCAAGGACCTGGGTTCAAATCCCAGCAGCACACACACAACTAAGTGTCAGAGCAATGAAAACCAGATTTAAAAAAACTAAATAAATTTGATTCTGTTTTTTCTCTCTCACACTCTCCTTTTCCCTCTCTTAAAAAAAAAAAAAAGAATCAGTAGAACATTTAGGGAATAATGTACTAGAACCAAGGGACCAAGGGAAAAATGTCCAAGGGATGTTAAGTGCACGACTGTAGTCTCAAAAGAAGAGAGTGAAGCTGGGGCAGAAAAGATATTGCTGAAGAAATAATGGTCAAATTCTTCCTAAATTTGAGGGAAAAGATCAATCTAACTGGCCAAATAAAAATAAGTCTATACTTAAACTTATTATGATTAAATAATCAAAGCACAAATATAAAAAGGGAAAATATTGAAAGCACTCAGAAAAAAAGGTCATGCTATACACATGGCATTAATAAAAATGGCAACCTGTCTAAAAGAATAACAGTTATCCTAAATGTTTATATCCAGAGAAAATATCATTTAAAAATGAAGGTAAATTCCAGTGGCTCAGGAGTCTGAGGAAGAAAGATCACAAGTTCAAAGTCAGCCTCAGTAACTTAATGAGGCCCTAAACAATTTAGTGAGACCCTACCTCAAAATAAAGAAAACAAAATTAAAAAGAAAAAGGGCTGAGGAAGTGGCTCAGTGGTTAAGCATCCCTGGGTTCAATGCCCAGTACCAAAGGGGAAAAAGAAAAAGCAAAATAAACGAAGATTCAGAAAAACAACAATTGGTGAAAATTGTCACCAAAGGAAATACATCACTAAAATATTTGAAAAACATTGCTTGGGCTAAAGGAAAATGATACCAGATGAAAATCTGAATCCAAACAATAGAATGAACAGTTTCAGGAATGGGAAATATGTTGATAAATATAAGACATTTAAAATCCTATTTTTAATTTCTTTAAAAGATAAATGACTGTCAACAGGAAAAAAATGTAATATGGATTTAATAGAATACAGATATATAAAATACATGACAGTAATAGTCCAAAGAATTTAAGTGGTAAATGAAAATATAATATTATATCAAAATAAACTGATAACTTAAGGATGTAAACTGAAATGTTTTTTAAAAAAGGAATTATAGCTGGAAAGCCAATAAAATAGATGAAAGTAAGATGTTACATGAATATTTAATGGAAAATAAGTCAGAAAAAAAGACAATAGACAAAACATATAAGGCCAATGTAAAACAAATATTAAGGGCTGGAGCAGTGGCTCAGCGGTGGAGTACTTGCTTATCAAGTGGGTTTGAACTCCAATACAATATACACAACTTGAGACTTGATTTTAAATTATCTTATGCTCATGTATTATACTACTCTCAACAAAAATGAACTGCTATTTCTCAAAATTATATGGATGCAACTCTAAAATATTTTGATGGGTGAAAGAAGTCAGACACAAAAGATTTCATTTATTGGAAGTTTTAGAACAGGGAAAATGAATATTTGGAAACATAAATCAGAAAATTTGTTACCTAGCTTTGGATGTTTGTGTGTGGAAATATTGATGGAAAGGTCATGGGGGAATTTTCTAGAGAAATGGAAATATTCTTTATTATGTCAGATAGTGTAGGTAGGCATATGCATTTATAAAAACTCATGGAACATTTAAGATCTGTGCATTTGTTTTAAATAAATTACACTTTAAAATTTAAAGATAAACCTTCAAAATTTATACTTAAAATTTTACGTCAAAATTTGAAGATAGATGATGAAATATATAAATTCAAAGACAAACTGTGTCTTTAGATAGTATGACTTAATGGAACTTTCCCTCAAATGCTCAGTATTTAATAATTTCCAATTAAAATATTAATAGAATTTCATTTTAAAGTTGGGGAAAATGATATTAAAACTTACCTGGAAAATGCAAAATATTAGGAAATTTCTAAAAAGGAAGAATAATGATTGTATTAAACCCACAACACTACCATATTTAAGTCACTTTGAAATATAGATAATAGCAATGAAAGAGAATTCAGTAAATATGAAAAATTGGAAAAGTATCAGAGGTTATTTGATATTTTATTTTTGGATATTGGCTCAGAATTACTAATTGTTTTTAGTGAACTTTTGCACTGCTATGCTTAAAAGACCCAACAAGAATAATTTTAGAGGAGGAAAAATTTATTTGGGCGCTCAGATTTTCAGAGTTCTCAGTCTTTAGATAGCTGACTCCAATCCTTGGGGCCTGAGGTGAGGCTGCACATGATGGCAGCAGATTGTGACGGAAGAAAGTGGCTCAGGGCATCACACCAGGAAGCAGAGAGAGTCCACTTGCTAAATACAAAATACATACCCCAAAGGTGCCCCAGCAACCCACCTCCTCCAGCACACCCTACCTGCCTTCAGTTACTGCTCAGTTAATCTCTACCACTGACTGGGTTAAGGCTCTCAGAATCCAATCATTTCACCTCTAAGCCTTCTTACATCATCTCACACATGAGCATTTGGGGAGTACCTCGCATCCAAACCATAACACTAATCTTTACATTAAATATCAATACTAGACAATTAAAAGGATTTTCAGGTTGAGAATTAAATTTTCACACTTGTGCAGGGTTTTTGTTTCTGGCAATATTGTAGAGCAGATGTTGTTTAAAAGCCCCACAATTCAAACATCAGAATGATGCCATTTTGGCGGAAGTTGGGTTCCAGTCATCCAACACAAAGAATGAAACCAAGGGACGCGGAGGCAAGCGTGGTAGACAGGTTTTATTTTAAGAAAACAACTGAAAATAAAGCATAGAGAAAAGAGCAGACTTCCGACAGAGTGGGAGAAGCAGACAGAGTCAAAGAGGGAGTTAGGGTCTCCATTTCTATAGGATTTTTTTCCTTTCAATTGGTTATCATCTCCCTTCCCCCATACCTAGGACATGGGCATGGGAAGTTCTGGTTGGGTTCAGTCTTTGGATTGCAATTAGGCCACAACAGAAAGAATGTGGCACCTTCCTTAGCAGAAGGAAGTGTCTGCATCTGAACCCATCCTGCTGGACCCTCCTTACTAGCATTGGGGAGTCAAATTGATCTTTTTAGAAGAAAAAGAACTGGTTTTCCCATGATTGACTGGAGCATTCTGACTACTCTGGCTAAATTTTCTGCCTGTCTCAAATACATGCAAGATTAAAAAACAAATATTTTAAGTACCTTTAAAAATATATAAGTAGTTGATTCATCAAGAATAAGAAAAACACTTACCTGAAGTGAGTGAATACTGAAGCCAGAGGCTATTCTGATGACATGAATTGATCTTTAATGACCTGGAAGCAATGTGTTACAAACTGAATGTGTACACAGTCACCTGTGGGTCTTATTATTTGCAGATTTTAATTCAGTTGGTGTGCTTTAGAGCTTGAGATTGCTTGTCTACTCATCTCTAGGGATGCACATGGTGCTGATCCATCCATGTGTTGAGTCAGCCAGCCTAGAGCTTTGCTTTCAATAGTCTAACATGGAGTATAGAAAAAACACTTCACCGCCCTACTTATCATTAGGAACCATGAAAGGTTAACATCTTCTAAAGGTAAAAGAGAGAAAAACTAAACTGAAGCTCTTCATCATACAGAAATTGCTTTAACTTCACATTCATTAACTTACTCAACAAATATTTGTTTTGAGCCCACTGCATACCAAGCTCTGCGCAAGTTTTAGAGGGTTCAAAGAGACCTTGTCTTTGCAGGCTTGCTGTCTGGTGAGGGAGGTCATTGTCCTAACAAGCAGTTATCCTAAAGATGAGAGGTTCATTCTGGTTGCTCTGGGTACACAGAAGAAGGTTATCCATGTGGTCTTGATGAGGGTATTCATGGCCACAAGCATTTTCTTCCTCATGTTGAAGTGGGACAAAGGAAGCTCAGACACCAGAGAAGTGTTCAGGAAAACATTTAATAAACGCTGCAGCATTTAGACTGGGGCATGACATTGCCCTTCCCAGTACTACAGAGCAGAAAACTCAGCAATTTATACCTTCAGGGCTTTGTAATTGATTACACATGGAGATTACAAAGACTAGGAGCACATTTATCTGCAAGACAGCCTCAGTCAGTAGTTCCCCAGGGAAGGGTGAGAAGAGCAAGGATTAAAAGGGTCTGTACCTAGGCTCTCACTCTGCCAGAACTCAGGAGGGGAAACTCAAACAGAGAGATTCCTTAGCCCTTAACCAGGTGAAACCTAAAATGTGGAGTGGAGTGTCTCAGAAG
>PVKS010021207.1:0-35616 GCA_004027875.1 Aplodontia rufa | reverse complement strand
CTCGCTGGTCTGCCATTTGATATTTAGGGTGCAAACACAGGGCTACACTAAGATCCAACCCATGCTCATGATGATGGCAAAGGACACTGAAGGGGCCGCTGTAGCTTCTCCCAGGACAACATAAAAGGCCGGGTACAGCCAGGATACCAGAAGGATCCCTTGCAAGGAAGTTTTTTTCCTGAACATTAGTAGAAAACGAATGCCATGCTGAAAGATCAAGATGTTCCCAGCAAGGGCCAACCCTGTCCTGGGGTTTCCCACAGCATCACAGTGGGAAACATCCCAGACTCAGCAGGAGCTCTGCATCCTTGCTTGGGAGGCCATCTTTCTCTGGGGAAAACTTGTAGGAAGGAGAATTTTTTTTCACACCATCTGCTGGTGTGGGTGGATACAGGCCTGCTTTATTTAATGTCATCTCTGAATGTATATGTAAGCACAGCTGACAAATGAACGGTGTGTGTACGACTCGGCTGTGAATGTGCTCAGGGAGAGGTGCAGCTCGAGGAGTAAAGAAAAATGCATGTCTGTTCCTACAGTTTTATGTGTCTAATGTCACAGGCAAATATAGACACCTGGAGACTATCAAACCAAAATTAAAAACTCATTGGAAGGAAAGGACAGTATTTGCACAGATTGCCTATAAATCTTCAATAACCAACTCTCCTCGGGCGTAACATCAAATGTTCGCTTTCTTTTTGGTGTCTCATTAGGGAGGAAATTTATTGCCCAACTCTTGAACTATGTCACTTTTTAAAAAACATTCTATGAATATTTCCAGGACCCACATGCCTGATTTTATATTAGCTTTATGCCACTGAACAGGAAAGGCTTGGTTTCTTCCCAATGATGAAATGACACTAATCATGAAATTAAAGGAGATAGCATGTACTCGGTTGGAAGTGACAGCAGTTTCTCATAAATGGATCCTGGCCTGGCTCCCTTTGATAAGTTAGAATGAAGTCACTCCCTCCATTCCAGACCAGCACACAACCCACCTCCCCGCATCCGTCTGCCCCCAGGACCTTCTTCCCTGTCTGAAAGTAGATCCAAAGAGAAGCCTTCGGAGGAGGAGCCATGTCCTCACTGCAGGGTGTGTTCCCCAGCTGGACTTGCTCTGTTGTCAGGGTGGGAAGAGTCTGCAAAGGACTAGGAAGGAAAAGAAAAACATTAAAGGAACATCACAGAATTGCATATGGTGCCCATTAAATAAATAGAAGATGGAGCACTGAGTATGCCCACAGGATCCTGCCTCTCTCAGGGCCCTGGCATCCAGGGGAGGCACAGCGGCTGCGCTTTGTTCCTGTTGTCTTGTGCATCAGGTCATACCCCTGTGGCAAGGGCTTCATTGAGCCACTAAGAGAGGGAAGGGGTGGGATATGAGGATGAAGAGGGGAGCAGGGAGACTGGGTGCAAGATTCCACAAATAGGAGGCTGCCTGGGCTATGGGAATTCCCAGCATGCAAGAGGAACTGTTTAGGTTCCTGCTGATACTTTGGAAAACCAGGGGAATGTGGGAGGCGGGATTCTGGAGCCCCAAGGCCAGCCTCCCCTCCCAGCTGGAGATGGGATTGGCTGGATTTACTATGTACCGCAGGGTCTGTCTCCTTCCCAGTCCCTCACTTATAAGGAGCTGCAATCTAACTTCACTGCTGGGCCTCGGCAAGGGCAGCTGCGAATTCTCTTTCTCTAGAGATCGTAACGAATGAAAAGAAGACAGATGCGCATAACGAGTTTTTAAATAAAAAATAAAGTGAGACACAAAACAAAACTGAAGATTAATTCAGTTTTTTTTGGTTAAAATAAGGAAGGGAAGGAGAGAGAGACAGAGACAGAGAAATGATCACATAGAAACTAGAACGGAGAAAAACCTTGAATGACTTAGAGGATGGGGTGGAATAAGAAGCTGTTAGGCTCCTTTTCCTTTCTGGCTTTCTGATTTCTGATTTGATCCTTTAATTAAGGATTCCTTGGATGAATGTCTTTTGCAAAAATCACTTCCCTCTTTCAACCAACACAGATTTTCATTTGTTTGATCATAGTTGAATGTGTACTTGGCTAAAGACCCTGCGATGTACAAGAAGAGTCTCACACAAATAATTAGTATTTAAATAAATAGTTATATAGCATTACTTTGACACAACAGTATGAAACTAAGTATCTCTAGTATGTATGTATGTGTTTGTTTATATGTATATGTTTGTCAATGTGCTTTTAAATTTTTTAAAACATATAAAGAGGGGCTGGAATGGTGGCTCAGTGTTTACAGCATTTGCCTGGCATGTGCAAGGATGTGGGTTCAAACTCCAGCACCACGTAAGCAGCAAAGTGTCAGAGCAGTGAAAGCCAAAATGAAAAACTAAATAAAACTGATTTTCTCTCTCTCTCTCTCTTTCTCACTGTCCCTCTCTTTAAAAAAAATATAAAGACTATATGAAAATGTATTAAAACATGCCGCAAAGATTCAAAAGGCTCAAAATTTGGCTTACCAGATAACCCTGAAGTCCTTTCCAAGGAATAAAAGTTAAATGTGTACATGGATTAGAAGGACTGACAGGTGCTTTAACCTGTGTACGTCCCTAGACCCAAATTTGGAGCTATAGCAAAAACTCAAAACTTTTGTTTCAAGTTTTAGAACTCCAATGTGTTTGGTTTCCTAGCAACTGAGGGCTCCAGACACCAGATATGTCATCTCTCTCTCTTTTGGAGACAAAAAGTTGGAAATCAAGGTTGGCAGGGTCCTGAGCTCCCTCTGGCTTTCGGTGGCTGCTGGCAGTCCCTGTTCCTTGGTTGAAGCAGCACCGCCCCAATCTCTGCCCCCTCGTGTCACACGGTGCCATCATCCCTCCCCTCCCTGCGACTCTTCTTATTAGGACACTCTAGTGTGACTAATGGAGTGTCCTTACACCCCACTCCATCTTGACCTGGGTAGTAATTATACCTGCACTGCGTTATTTCCAAATGCGGTCACCGTCATGGTGACTAGGGATTAGGACTTAACGTCTATGAGGGATAAAATTGAACCCAAATACCCTGTTATTACTACTCATTTTTCCCGCGATTCAGAGTTATTTAACATCTGATTATTTCAGATTGGCCAGCTGCAGATGGCAACCGCAAGTGTTTCTCTGTGTATTTTTTTCCTGCTTTTCCATGATAATCACATCATGGGGCATCTTCAGAGCCACGCTCCCCAGCAGTACCCCTGCCAGCTTCTGAATGAATCCTGGAAGAGCCAGCCCAGGATGTGGATGTCGGTGTTTCCCACAAGGCGGGGGGCAACACCTCAACGGTGAGCCTGTTTCTCCCCCTTGGAGAATTCTGCTCTCCTTCGTTGACTCTCACTTTCAGTTCTTGAGCTCTTTGTCATGATTGGAGTTGATATTCGTAGGGCCAACCATGGGTCAATACTTTGTTAGGCAAATTTGTAGGAACATGGGCCTTCGGTGAAGACACCGGTAGAAGCAACAGAACATCTCGGGAGGATCTTCCTGGGAAAGGGGGCCCCTTGCCCTACTCTGGAGGTGCTCACGGAAATCAGTTCAGAGACAGCTCTGGTCCAAGCCTCAGAGTGCCTTTCCTATCATCCTCCACGATTTTGTCCTTCTGAAATGAGGTGATGCATGTGGCCTGTGTAAGGAGCAGTCTGTGGCCACACTTGGCACAAGTCACTCCAAGAAGACATTGGTGTACCTCCAGAAAGCAAAGAAAACTCACCTAAAACTTTACCAAAGTCGCTCAGGAAAAGTATAATGATTCACAACAAAATGTAAACAAATATCTTTCAATTATTCTAAACCCCGGAACTCAGCTTTCTCTTCTGAAAAATCTAGGAGATGACTTTGTTCACTGGGTTGGGTTAGGTTTAGGGTTTAGGGGACACTGTAAGGTGTTCACCACAGTGCCCAGCTCACATTAAGCCCTTCTCCATCCAGTGCTGTGGGGTCCCCAGTTCCTATAGAACCCTCATGGGCCTAAGAATTGCCCTTGTTGACATGGCCCCTGTCCTGCCCAATCATGGACCCCAAATATCATCATTTCTCCATGGGCATCCTGAAATAACGGCATAGTCTCGCATCAGCAATTTGACTTTAGTCATAACCCAGAGGAAAGCTGTTTGCGGGGTCCAAGTTGGGGAGGGGAGGCTCAGGGGCTCTTGGATTGCTGCTTTCCACTTGGGGTACTTAGGACAATGCCCATCTCCAGCCAGTTCTGACATCTTCAATGTGAAGTGCGGCATGGCTGGGAAAAGTCAGGAATTTCCATGGACATCCCAGGATCTGTGAGAATAATCATATTAGTAATTAGGGTTCACGCAACACCCATTTCAGCCTTTAGAAAGGTGGGGAATTAAAAAACTCCCCTCCCTGCCTCTCAGCTAGGCATGATCATGTGACATGATCTGGCCAATCGAATGGATGAGGATATGCATTGGGAATTTCTGGGAAGACTTTTATCTCTATTTTTTTCTCCCTTCATCTTCCCTTCAGAAATGCAGACATGATAACTGAAGTTACAGTAGCCATTTTGGGATCATAAAGGAAAGTTCTAGAGAATCGTAGAGATGTTAGTCCTGATACCCCAGAACCCATTGAACCAACAGCAGCAGCTGTCTAGTGGACTTCTTCCTGCGTGAGGAAAACAATACGCGTCGTGAGTGCTTAGGGCATGTATTGGGTAGAGTACAGATTAGGCTTCTATAACAAAGTAACCCTAAAATTCAAGAGCTTGGACAGGATTGCTCATCCTGTCAAGTAACAGTCCAGAGGTGAGAGGTGCAGGGCAGGCTGCTCTGCTCCATGAGGTCACTCGGGGTCCCAGGGTTCTTATTGTTGTTCTACCATTTCTGGAATATTGGTCTTCATGACAGGTTCAAGGTTGACTCAAAAGAACAATGCTTACATTATAGACCCCAGGAAAAGGAAAAAAGACCTAAGGCCACATGGCATCTTTTATAAGGGTCATGACCTAGAAGTTGCATATATTACTACCTCTCATATCCCATTGGCCAGACCTTGGTCATGTGACCTTGCCTAGCTTCAAGGGAAGCTGGTAAATGTGGTCTCTATTTGGGTGAACATAAGAGGAAGGGGGCAACTTATTAAAAGGAAGAAGGGGAGGATGGACATTATGGGACTGTTAACTATGTGGACTACATTTTGTTTTAGCTGAATGTATTCTCCAAGTGAAACATTAGTTGTGATATTAAACTTATTGAACCCTTATTATATAGAAAGTCCTATGCTAAGTGCTTCACCTATGATGTCCCACTTTTTCATTATTTTTCATTGTGGATAGTTTTAGATGTAACCATCTTGGATCTTTTTAGGGAGCTAGGTTCTTTCTGGAAATATAGAAAGGACTTACAGATGTACCCTTGTGACCTGAGCTCACTAGGAACTCTCCTTGGTATCTCCAACATGGAGACTAAGGGTAAAGTGATTTGGAATTTGTTTACTTAAATGGCCATGTGAGTCATAGAAGGCCTGCTCTGAGTGACTCATTCTTCAAGAAATCCTCCACTAGGGACCTAGCAAGACCAATACCAGGACAGGAAGGACGGGCTTTCTGAAGGTCTCAAATTAAATGAAATCTGAAGAGACTGACCCCATAGTTATGCAAAGAAGAATTCTAGGCATTCATGTGTCTCAGGGTCATCAGTGGATGTTGCAGTAAAAAACCCTACTGTGTGCCCAGGACTCTGCTAACCACTTTGTCCAGGTCGTACAGTCCAAATAAAGAGTCAGGATATAGACATGTGAATTGCAGTTGAGAATCCAAAATGCAGTGTTCAGCTGAGCATGGCTGTGAGGAACAAAGGTAAATAAGAATTCGGGTCCTTCTGTCTGTCCACTCAGATTCGCTTTCCAATGCTTACCATTTGCTCAATGCTCCAAGAGGCTGATCTTTCCGTTAGGCATCACCAGGGCACCCTCCTTTCCTGCTTCATTCCCAGCTCATACAGTGTGGGATTCAGATACAGGAAAGACCATGTGGAGCAGGAAGAGTCATGAGGCTCTTAAACAGCAGCTGGCATAGAACAGGGACTGATGAGCTACAGTCCATGGGCCCAATCTGGGCCACCCTTATTTCACAGGCAAAGCTCCGTTGGAACATGCCCTCCCCGCTGCTTCACCTATTATCCATGGCTAGCTTCATGCGATGGTGGCAAAGTTGAGTGGTTGCAGCAGAGATGAGCCCATCAGGCTTAAAGACTTACTATCAGGCCCTTTACAGGAAGAGTTAGCCAGAGCTGGCGTTGAAGTTGGGTTGGTGGAAAGGATAAAAAGAGGAAGCCCAGACGGGTACAGCCACTCTGGAAAGTGTTGTGGAGAATCCTCAAAAAATTAGGGATGGACCCACCATACCGTCCAGCTGTCCATCTTCTGGGTATTTTCCCAGAGGAATTAGAATCAGCACGTTACAGCGACACAGCAAAATCTCTGTTCATAGCAGCTCAGTTTACAATAGCTAAATTATGGAACCAACCCAGATGGCCCTCACTGGATGAATGGATCCAAAAACTGACACACACACACACACACACACATACATATACAGACACGGATGCACGCACACACACACACACACACACACAGAAATTCTACTAAGCAATGAGAAACAATGAAATTGCAGCCTTTGAAGGCAGATGGATGTCAATGGAAGAAATCATGCTGAGCAAAGTTAGCCAAACCCACAGAGTCAAGGGTCAAATGTCTTCACTCATCTGTGGAGGCTGGAGCTAAACCCAGGCCTGTGTGAAATGTAGTCAACCTCATGTCTTAGACCCAGCAAAGGCATAGTAACACATGATCTGGGGCAACCATAGATATGTATGTGGGGAACGAGGGGAGTGCCCTTAGGGGAAAGGGAGGAGAATAGGGAGGGATCTGGGGGGTAAATCTGATTTAAGAATATATGCATATCATATTGTTACTTTATATGCATTTGTGATTGTACAATAACTCAACTCCTTAATAAAAAATTTAAAAAGAGAGGAAGCACAGTGTAGTGGGAAGAGTCAGATAGATCTGGTCCAAATGCCAGTTCAGGCCTCACCCTTTGTGGGTAAGTTAACTTCTTCGAGTCTCAATTTCTTCTTCAAGTCTGTAAAATGGTATAATGACAGCTCTGTGGCCAGGTTATCATGATGATTAAATGCAACCGTTTGACACCTGCAGGTGAGTGTGGCCTGCTCTCCACCTCTTTCCCAGTCAGGTGTTAGTAATGGTGCAAGGAAAGACGAAGTGTGCGTCTCCGACAGGCAGCTAATGGGATGGGAGAAAATGATGCATCCGGAAAGCGTGGGAGGTGAGGTTAGATTGGACCTATAAGTGGACCGGCCCTGATGTTGGGACCCTTATTCAAAAATTAAGGATTTCAAGGTGGTGATGGCAGATCATTAAGCCAAGTTCAAGGTCCTCAAGTGTTGGGTCACACGGCCAAAACCCACCCAGCTTGAAGTCACCAGAAGATACTGGTAGGGCAAAGGGAGCATGAACCTTTGAGTGGCAGGGCTTGACACTATTGCTTGTCAGGTAGAGTGGGAGGGAGCAAGTGTGAGCAGGTGAAGCCCAGCTGTGGCACTCTGTAGCCCTTCACAAATGGCAGTTCTGTCTCTTGTGATGGCTTTATTCTTTTTGGTTAGCATGTACTCTAGATGTTCTATCTGGAACACCAAGGAGAACACACGAGCCTATAAGATGGGGCCAGAACCATTGAGAATTTGATTCTTCCAGTGTAATTGCTTCTACACCATGGGCTCTCCGGGTCTGGCCAGTGTTTTGGAAGTGGAGAATGATGCTAATTCAAGGGAGAAAATAATACCATTTTCCTTACCAAATCCCTTCCTTTGCATCCTATTAGTTTCCAAAATTGCTGAGCCGAAAATAATATTAATCCCCCTCAAGAATCCTTGTCTAGAATTTGGTGTTAGTGCCATAGAATGGCCACCTCCCATTCTGAGGTAGGCCCTGGTCTACTTCAGATTGATGCAGACAGCTCCATGTTCCCCAAAAGGTGGCATGTGTTCAGATGGCCTTATAAGCAAACAAATTCCAATGTAAGCAAGCGCCTCGAGTGGGATTTGTACCATGTGCACCTCGCAGGTGGCATTTGAAGTTTGCAGGTTAGTAAGCGACACCCGCTTGCCCATGAGGCCCTGCAGGATTGCTGGAAGGAAGCAGTGGATTGGGCCCAGGTCCTGGGAAGGCACTTTGACAGGTGGGCCTGGGTGATGGAGACTTTAGCCCCTCCCTTAGTGAACTCTATCCTGGAGCCAGGAGTCAGGGGAGACACTCAGACACTGTCACTTTGTTTCATCATTGGTGACAACAGTGGCTAGGGGACAGTTTTATAAGCATGCAACCTGCATAGTCACACACACTCTCTCTGCAGTTTTTAAACGGCCTTGGGAGCTGCGGCACTTCTTCTTGAGCATGTTTAGCATTCGGAGGCCTTGGGCGCTGGACATCTGCACGGGAACAATTTAATCATGTGCTGAATTTTGAACTTGGCAACATGAGCATGGCCCCCTGCCTACTGGGACACAGAGAGTGTTTTAAAAAACCTAAGAAAAGCGTGGATCGAGAGCAGGGCAAAAATAATTTGCTTTCTTGGTTTTGTTGTTGTTGTTTTGAATGGTCAAGTGTGAAGAAGGCACAGATATAAATAAAAAGCTCCTTCCTGGGGAATCGTCCTGGGCAGATGGGTGCTGTGTAGGGAAACTGGCTCTGCACGCAGAGGGAGGGAGGAAGGCAGCCTCGCAGAGCTGCTGCTTCACAAAAGCAGGACCAGGAGGAGGTCATTTCTTTTGGCTCCAATGTACAAACACATCCAAATGGCTGGATAATCACTTCCCTCTCCTCTTCCCCAGATGCCACCCCAGGGAATGTACAGTAGTCAGCATTACACTTTGAACTTCTTTTTAGTCCACAAAAGTCAATTGTTCTCTCCAGCAGTGCTGGCCGGTGGGGCCCCCCCCAGTGGTTTGATTAAGGTCTCCTGCTGCTATTTAAATGCCAAAGCAGAGAATCCGCATTTACCAAAAATAAATGTTGAGGTAAAGACTTGACATTTATTTTCAAAGTGGGAGGCCAGCTTCCCATCCCAGCATCCGATTTTGTAAGATATTATTTTTATTAGACCAAATGATTCATGTTAACAAATAAATATAAATCAGCTTATTAGGCCAGCAGGCTAACATGACCTCTGTTCACCAGGCTTTTAGTGAAAAGGTGGATTCTGATTTTTCTGCACAGACGCGAGCTTGCTCAGGGATGGCCTATCAGAATGTGGTAAGGCCACTGCCTCGGGGATCCGACGCACAAAGTCTGCCAAGTCTCTCCTCCTGCGAAGCTGGGGCAGGATGATACTCAGGGAAGGTATAGAAAATGGAATAGAGGACTTTACAGGGATAGACTCATCCAGGTCAAGACTGGAAGTCCTCGTCCACGCCGCTCACCGATAGTTCACAGGTGGGGTTTTAGATGCTGTTTGATGAATTGAGCCTGAGAACAGCCCCGGGTTTGAGCTGGCAGGTGTAGATTCTGAGTGGTGTCTGCTGCGGCTTTCAGTGGCTTCTCTGTGGTTACTCAGCCCATGCACACAGCCTCCTACCCCTTTTCTCCTCTGTTCCCTACCCGGTGGAGTTGGTAGAGCATGTCCGGGATCAGAGGGTTGGTGATCAGGTTTGGCATAGGGGTCACTTTTATGCCACAAACGTCAGGGGATAACTTGGAACTAGAACCAGGTATGTAAATTTCAGGACCCAGCAAACGTGAAAATGTGGGGTCCTAATTTTAAAATTATTAAGAATTTCAAGATGGCAGCAGCAGGACCAGCTGCAGGTCCCCCTGAGTATATGGCCAGGTGCCTCTGCATAGGTCACATGCTCATAGAAGCAGCCTTGTCTCTCAAGGTACTGAACACAGGATTAGGATGAGGGGAGTCTCAATCTCAACTCCTCCTGCCGAGAAGTTAAAGGGGAACTCCTCTCGGCATTCCCTTACGTGGGAAGGGACCTGGCCCTGACTTGGTGGCGTAGAGGGGTTGCTTTACGCTCCTGGAGAGAATCAGATGCAGACAGCTGGTTCCTGTGAACAGTTGCAACAGACTGCCCTCTGCGGAGAGGGCTGCAGCCTGTAACCCCTAGCCTGCTTTGTCACCACCCCCACTTGCCATGGTTAATAAATGCTGATGGTACCAGCAACCTACATCGTTCAGCTTTCTACCTTAAATATTATGACAATTCTAACACTGCTGCTGAAGGAACCAGGGAAGAGATCCAAGGAATATCTCACTCCCATCCCACTTGTTGGAAATGAATTGCAGGGGAGATCGCCTCTAAACCAAGGAAGCCAACAATAAGGGAATTGTGAAAAGATTCTATGCCATGGATGGGGATATACATGGCAGCCACATGATGGACAGCAGAGATCCGAGGGAACAAAGTTTAGATGTTAAGTCCTAATAAGAAAATGAAACGAGACAATTACATAATTAGACAAAAATAAAAGATATGCTGGCATAGATAAGAAAAAATTATAAAACAGATAATACCAAAATACAGGTAAAATTATAATTATTTAAGAGAAGAACAGACACTGTTGACAATTTTTATCACATGTGGAAAAGAGGCTTAAGTAAAACCTTCCCAGAATGCACAGGAAAAGGTCAAGAAGGGGAAATCAATCAGAGGGATAACAATTGGGGTGAAAGTGAGATTACACAGTTATTTGTGTCTAAGACGAGTTACTGAAAAAGTAAAAAATACTCAAAGAAAAATTTTTTGAACTGACAAAAGATCTCAATTTGTGGACTGAAAGGGTACACCGTGTATAGGCAAAATTAATTAAAAGTTGTTAAGTCTTGGGGGCTGGAGCAGTGGCTCAGCAGTAGAGCTCTTCCCTAGTATGTGTGAGGACCTAGGTTTGATCCCCAGTACCACATACACAACTACGTGGAGGAGAAATGAAACAAAACTCTCTCTTTCTCTCTCTTTAATTTTCCTTTGTTATTGTTGAGACCTAAAGAAATATCCATACCTTGAATCTTAAAAGTGTTCTGATGGAATGGAAAAGGATAGGTTGCTGGCTCCAGAATTCTCTACAATGTTAGATTTCATAAGATGTGGAACAATATTTATAGAGGTTTGAGAATTATTATATTGGATTAAGTTCACCCTCAGGCTGCCTGCATACCCATTTTAACTTTGGCTTAAAAGTTTCTCCATAGTTAGAGAACTGAAACCTAACTGCACCAAATGTAAACAGACTGCAACCTACACCTGTAACCAGTCTCAGCCCAGTCTCAGCCAATCACAAGAGGCCAGCTGTTCCACTGGGTCAGCCATAACCAATCAGGTTGGGCTCTACCTCACTCCCCTTTTTTGAATGACACTTCTTTTTCTCTGGCTATAAATATGTCTTGGCCATGTGGTAGGAAAGAATCACTCTGAACCTTTTCTGGTTCTAGGGGCTGAATCTCAAATTGCTTCTTGCACATTAAACTTCACTGAATGAACATGTCTAAAGTTTTCCACTTAACAGAGTAAAAGGGGTTGTGGTGCAGGAATTCTGTGGTCAGATCTGTGCCACATCTCCCAGGCCACTTGTGATTTTAGCTGCCTGTGTTAGCGGCTATGGTGACAGCTCCCAGGCTTGCTGTCAGCTTCTCACTTCAAGCCTCTTTGGGGCTTTTCTGTATTGTAGAAGTCATATTGAAAGGGAGTTAATGTTCCTGAGGGCAGGTCTGGACCAACTGGAGACAGATTGGTAAATGAATGTCCTAGACTCCTATCCTGTGCATGGTTCCTCAGGGGAACGTCTGAAAGGCAGGTGATCTCGGTTGCCCAGCGTGGCATCTGCTCAGGCGTGCACCCGTTACGTCTCCATCTTTCCTGTTTCTCCTTGCTCTCTCCCTATTATTTCCTGGGAGCAGCTCCCAAATACACTGCGCCTACGTCCTTATCTCAGGCTATGTTTTGGGTGGAGCCTAAACTAAGACCCTGGCCAAATAGTTATTTTTGTAGGACAGCAATGGAAAGAAATTCTTACATATTTAAAGACTCAGAAAACACACATCAATGTGATAAAATTACCTGAACATATGCTTCAGCTCAATGAATGGTAAACAGCAACCTCATGACTTAGGAAATGTGTGGTGAAAAATTAAAAAAGACGACCAGCAGGAATCGCAGAAGCCAATTGAATTATCCAGATGACTGTGATAAATACGACCTTAAGGCAGTACAAATATTATAGCTCTAGGGAATAAAAGATGACAAAAAACAAGGTAATAATGTCGTTCTTGAGGTTGCTTTGCCAAGGTCCGCAGCGTGAAGTATCATTTGAAAGTCTAAACACCACTGTGTTAAGTTAAAGGCATGCCTACCCCTTCCTCCTTAGCTCCTGGTTCGCTTTGCAGCCTTCTGTGCAGGCAAAAGTTGTTTGGTATCTTTGAGAACTATTTGATATATATGAAAGCAATTCTATCCATCCCTCCTCCCCTTTTTCAGACATAAATATCCTAAAAGTTGTTTCTTTAGCTTGAGTGAATTTTGTAATGGTTTATTTTGGAAATCATTGCATGTCCCTCTTTTCTGCAACCATAGAAGGGATGTGTCTAACCTTATTTGGGTCCCATTTTGGAATTTTAGCGTTATTCTAATCTTTTGCTATGATAGCAGTGTCTCAGTGAATAACCTTAGCACAGGTTGGGACGACCAGTTCCCTTCCACCGGAAGCTCTCTCCTCCCTTGGGTCCCACGTAGCGTGCTGCCCTGACTGTCCTGTGAACTTCTCTGGGCTCCTTCTTAGTCTCCTTTGCCAGTGTCTCCTCTCCCATCTGGTCCCCTGAATATTGGAGTTACTTGCTTCTAGGATTGCTTTGCTTTTTCTGCAGTCTCTCCCTACATGTGCTCACCCACCCCAGGCTGCAGAACCATCTACATGCTGATGGCTGATGGTTGCCCACATTCCATCTCCAACCCACCCTCACCTCTCAATTCCAGGACCAACATGACCGACCCCCTTGCTCACACCTCCTATAGATGTCGCCATCTTTACAAACCCCAAACAGGACTCCTGACTTCTCCATCTAATTATATGCTTCTCCAACAATGGTACCATCTCTTTAATTTCTTAAGCCA
The DNA here is from genome assembly GCA_004027875.1 of Aplodontia rufa. Lineage (NCBI taxonomy): Eukaryota > Metazoa > Chordata > Mammalia > Rodentia > Aplodontiidae > Aplodontia > Aplodontia rufa. The sequence goes on along the minus strand of PVKS010021207.1, from coordinate 22,469 downwards.
AATCCTGGATACAATTCTATCTCCAAAACATATTTCCTTCCACCTTTTTATCTTTCCCTGTCTCTGGGCTGTAACTGTGGTACAAGCCACCACCATCTTTCACAATACCCTGGCTGCTCTCTGTTCCTGCTCTTGTCTCCTGTTGCCTACTTCTCTGTTCAGTAGCCAGAGGGACTTTGTGGGTTGTCCTCATGCTTCTGTCTTATGCCATGCAGTTATACTGCAATACAATGACTTCTTTTATCTCCCTGAAACATACTTAACTTTGACTTTTCAGCACATAGGACAGTAAGGGACCCCCATAACAAGAGGAAATTCACATAAAGCCATGTTTCCAAATTACAAAGAGGAGGATATTTAGGTCAAATCAAGAAGACATTTTCTGAATTACTATTAATATACGAAGGGTCCTTTTGAGCAAATGGACCTCTGTCTGAATGCTCTTTCCTCTTCTCATCTTTATTTGATCTTTAGATGACTTGAAAGAATGTTTTAAGAGAAGTAAAGACCTCTACGGCTATCATATTTCTGACTCCTTGGAAAGGTTCCCTGTCAGTGTGCAGGGAATTCTAACAATAAAATGATAGTCCTCATAGACTTTTAAGACCTTGTGCTGTTATTCGATTTGCGAACAATACTGATTATTATGATTTACCCCCTCTGAATAGACATTTTAAAGACTGGATAAGCAACTGAGAATTAATTTATTGGTAATGAACATTTTCAACTTCATTAGATACTCCGAAGCGTACTACATTATCATTATCTGGATGCTAAATTTTAATTGCTTGCAGTCTGGTCCCTCAATAATTAACACATTGTATATCCCACCTAATTCACAAACTAATTGTCATTTCTTAGATCTTAATATTACTTGCTAATTTTGCCAGGGATAAAAAAAAATCTGACTGTCAAAACTCCAGAGTAAATGACATTATACAGGCACAATAGTGACAAAACAAGTTAATTTATTGCAAAGTCACTGAGAGAAGAGGTTTTTAATTGCATATTTGTTACCTTCATAAAAGGCATAAACGGCTTTTTAGTTACATATTTGCTTATTTCTTACATATTAAAAAAGTGTTAACAAGCCTGATTAAAATTAATTGCAAAGGTCCAAGATCTGAGTGGAGATTCCAGTGTTAGCAAACTTCTAATTGAAGCTGAAAGGGAAGGAAGAAAGAAAGGAGATGGGTGGAATGGGAATCAGAACAGATGTTTGACTGTGGAGATGGGAAATAATTAAATGACCCACCAAGAAAAAAGAGAATCTAAGGAGGAAAGCCAACTTGATTACAAATAAGAGAATTTTTATCCTAATAATATTAACAGTTGATAAAAGTGATGTGATTCTAAAGGCCCATGATGGAACAATAATTAGTGTCATCATATGAAAAATTACAATAATGAAAATGTCACATAATGCGGAATCACTTGGTGACTTTCCAAAGCAATGTTGGTTTTGTCTCTATGTAGCCATGTTCATATAATTTCTATTGCCACGACATGGCATCTCTAAGGAGTTGGGGCTGCCATATCATTTAGAAAGACTGGCAGTGGGGGAAATACTCTCATCTTTTATTTTTATGATTTCTAACACCAGAAGAAACCCTAGATCTGCTCATATTAAGTGTCCTCAGTCCAGCTATTGTCTGCAAAAAGGGAAGATGTTGAGGTGCTAAAACATGAGATATGTCTCCAAAAATGAGAAGGAGCTTTCCTAACTGCTTAACACACTGAGGGAGAATCCTTCCCGACAGGAGCGGGACTTCAGGTAAGGAGAGAAATGGTGCTTGTGCCAACATGACTTTCCATCGTTTCAGGGACAAGTTAACAATGTCATCTATCCTGTTCATAAAGATTCCCCCCCCACACACAAGTTTATCCATTGATTGTAAATCCTCTTATGCAATTAAAAGTGATTATCATTCAGTTAATTGGAAAAGTTGGTTGAAGCATGGAATTATAAAGGATGATGTAAATACTATATTCAAAATATTTTATTTTTATTTAAAACATAGATGCGCTTAATTCTCTAATATTTTGATAGCAGGCCAAGGTCTTTTCTGTGAGTGCGGGCTTGTTGGTTGGATTCCATATTGTTACAACAAACCCATAGCCTATCATTTCCAGAGTTAATTTTTTTAAGTTGGAGCAAAGAGTCTGGAGCTGTGGCTCAGTGGTTAGGGTGCTTGCCTGGCATGTGAGAGGACACCGGTCTAAACACCAGAACTACATGCATAACAAAGTGTTGGAGAAACAAAAAGCAGATGAAAAAATAAATTAAATTGACTCTATTTAAAAAAATAATAAATTGGAGTAACAATCTAAAAGTATTAGTGAAGTAACTTTAGAGCAAAATCATTCTAGGTTTAATTTTTGGCTATAATTTAGAGTTTTCTCTCCCATAACTGATTGAACATTTTAAGAATTGTCTCACTCTTCCTAGCTTTCTTCGAGGATCCCGGGTTTAGCTCACAAGCCATTGCCTCTGGGGCACTTACTATGTCACAGATGAGAGAGAGACGGCTCATACTTTAATGAATTAAAAACAAAATTTAGGGATTTTTAAAAATGTACATCTATGTGACAATGCTATAAAAGCATTGAGGATTTTTTTTGTCACATATTTAATGACCTGGAAATTGATATATTAAGGGGAAAGGCAGGTTACAACACAGAAAGCTTGACCTGTTTACTAAATAAGAATACAGATACTTTCCGAAGACTCCAGACTGGTTACCAAAAACACAGTGAATAGCCAAGGTTATCTCTGAATTGTGGAATGAAAGGAAGAATTCATTTTCTTTGTGCTTTTCTGTGACTTGAAAATTCACCCACGTTGAATAAGCATTACTTCTGTGTTATCTTAAAGGCATATGTTTGAGTTCTAAATGAAAACGCAGACTAGAGTCACTTTCAGCAAGTGTCCTGGAGGGCCCTGTGTCCAAACTGCTCTGTCGGTCTGTTCCACCTTCCAAAAGCAAGGGTCTGAGGAGGTGATGGACCCATCAAGGGAGGCAAGGCCTTTTGAACTGGGTGACTGTTTGGAAGTTGATTTCTTAGGGGACACTGATGACCCTCAATCAGAAATTGTGTTTTGGTGCCAAAGACGCAGACTTGAGTGATGCCTTCCTGCCTTGGAGCACGCGATTCAGGAAGCACTGCAGCTGTCAAGGAGGACAAGCAGTTCCCAGTGTCTGAGAAGTCTTGGCCTTCTGAGAGTTCAGGGCTCATCCCACTGCACGGTAGGCATGTTTGTGGGAATCCCTGTTTTGATTTGAAAATTTCAGCAGAACCCATCTTCATGAGAGCAGTCACCAAATGTCTCTGCCCTGTGCAGGGAGATGGCTTGAGGAGGGCATCTCCCGGGTGCTGTACTGCTCCACCGTGTACGGCTAGCTGGAAAGTACAAGCTGGGAATCTTGTCCTAGAGGAAATTTTTACAATAAGTATCAAAAACTAAAATGTTTGTGTGACTCAGTATTTCAACTCCTATAGAAATATCCTATGACTCAGTAATTCAACTCCTATAGAAATATCCTATGACTCAGTAATTCAACTCCTATAGAAATATCCTATGACTCAGTAATTCAACTCCTATAGAAATATCCTATGAAAATAATCAGGAGTGTGTAGAAAGAGCCAAAGGTAAGGATGTTGATTGCAGATTTTTTTATCAATGGAAAGTGGGATAAGCTAAATGTCCACAACAGGGGATTGAATATAAGAAATGATTCATTGGCAAATATTCACTATTAGTCTATTAATAGGCAAGCTTCAGAATTATGTTATTGGGGAAAGCTCAGAATGCAATAGGCTATAAAATATACCAGGATCCCAATTGTGTAAAAGACAAAAAGTACATTAGTCCATAGAAAAGTGTTGGAAGTGTTGGTAACATTATGGATAATTGCCTAAACATTTAATTCAATTTAGTTTTTAAAAACAACATCCTGGGGTTCAGCAGTTACAGCACGTACCTTGCATGCGTGAGTACATGGGTTGAAATCCCAGCACCACATACACAATGAAGTGTCTGAGCAACGAAAGTCCATGAAAAGCTAAATAAAATTGATTCTCCCTCTCTCTCTCACTGTCCCCCCCGCTTCTTTTTTTTTTTTTAAATCCTGGGGTTGGAGCTCCATCGTCCTGGGATGGCTCAGCAGTGGAGCACTTGCCTGGCATGTGCGAGGACCTGGGTTCGAACTCCAGCACCACATACACAACTAAGTGTTGGGAAAACAAAACCCAGATGAAATAAATAATAAATAAATAAAATTGATCATCTCTTAAGAAAAATACAACATCCTAACAACAAAAGGTATTTAGTAAAGGCTACAACTCTTTCCACCTGTTACCCCTGCATGGTTATCTCCCTGCCTTTCCAGAGGTATTTTGTAAAAATGGGGGAGTCTTCATTTTCTTCATCTTGCTTTTCTGTATTTTCTCAATTAAAAAAACAAGCCAAATATTCAAAAGTATGCTTTGCTTTACTTGTTTTAAATTGCCATAAATAATTTCCACTAGATCTTGAATTACCATTATATCACATAATGAAAAGATGGAAGAGAACATAGCCAATGTTTTATTTAGTTTCCATTTATACTTCAGAATGAAAAACAGATTTTTGCAATTTTACTTAAATAAGCAATTTTGATAGAGTTCCATTAGCCTTCTAATAGCATGAAGCCCCAGAAATTAAATTGTTCCACTTCCTTTTCCATAATTCTGTGCAATTAAAATGGTTATAGACCCTAAAGTTTTCTTCCAAGCTCCAGACCCTTCAACTGTCATTCTTTATTATCTTGAAGCTCAACACTTTTTAGCAATGCATTGTAGAGAGCGAGTTAAGTGGAAGAGGAAGTATTATATTTAACTGATGTGGATGTTCTTTAATTAATCCGAATTAGCTTTTTTGATATGGGTACTAATTGTTTTCTTTGAAAAAAAATCACCGTAGATTTGTGATTCTTTCATGCCTTTTGCTTTTTAAGAACATAGTTAATTGCAGAAAACAGGAATGCTACCTTCTTCAAATGAATAATCATCTTTGCATCTGAAGCACCCCTCCTGATCCAACTTTCTTACTTGTGTGTTAACAGGAAACCTGTAGAATTTGTGAGCAGCAGTCTCCTCTGACTTTTGATGTTCTTTTTACAGTTATTCATAGGGCTGGAGACATAATTACAGCATGAAGTTGGAATCTCGAGGGTGTTATTTGTTTATCTTTGCTCCACATCAAGATATCTCAAACTTTTTATAAGAATAAAGTCAGTATTTGGAGCGACAGAGACAACTAAGGAAAACTGTTATCATTAACTCAAGATCACTAAATTCCATTTACTACCAAAAGGTAAATGAATAGCTCACACTAAATTGGTGGGTTTAACTACAATTACTATACTCCATCCTCATTAAGACACCCTTTTCGAGATATAAGTGTTTTGAGATTATTATAAAGGCGTCTTACGCTCGCAAACGCGCTAATGAATTAGGTGCACTCAAGAGTCAAAAGTACAGCTGAGTAACTAAACTTTAAAGAGATCATTAAACCCATATTCTCCCATTTTAATTTGTTCACAGTATTTTCATATTAGTTTTTAATGAATATGGAATCTGGTACAGAATCCTGCAAAGAAAAAAGAGACCATAAAAAATGATTAAAACTTAGTTCTCTGATACACTCTATTTGCTTGCTTTCTTTTTTCTATTAGGGAACAGGATAGCATCTTTGAGCCTGGTCGATTGTGACATATGCCAGTGTATTATCTGTATTATTCTTCCAAGTAAGAAGGGCTCTGAATGGAATAAATAGCCTTGTGGAGGCTGGTGGATTATGCGTGCTTCCCCCAAAGCAGCTCGTGTATTTTACTCATTAGAGCTCAAAATATCTTCGTGTGCTTGACTTCAGCATTTTGGACTTCGGCTCACAGCTCCCCCACCGACCACAGTTATTCGTTCACACATGGTGAGCAGAGGTAAAAATACTCTGGGAAAATAAACCCCCAGAGTTTAAGTGATAAAAGCGTGCCGTAAGCATTTCCACTAGAAGCACACAAAAACAATTTTCTGAACACTCAGTATCACATGAACTTGATTTTGGCCCCAAATCTTCTTTGAGCACCACTGGGTTCTTTCGCCACCCACTGAATTTTATCTTTCAGTCTACACGTGTTTATTAAGGGTCTGCAGTATTTGCAGCACTGTGTTAGAGGAATAACCGATAGGCATTGTGCTGGAGCAGCTGGGCTCAGTGGGGCTGCGGGTCACAGATGCTCAGAGTTACAGGCCCGTGCTGGCCTGGAGCCTGCTGGGATTTCAAAGGAGCCAGAGATGGAGTCAAACACTAGAGACCTGAACTGAGCGGTGGAGACTGGAAAAAGGAGCAGTGAGCACCTCTTGAGCAAGAGCTGGGCCCCCCCAGCAGGCACTGCAGCAAATGCCTAGGGACGGACCCCCAGCTTGACCTTGGCAGCCTGCGTTTCAGGTGTGAGAATGATACCCAGGACTTTGGGGTTGGTTTTCAGTGGTGGATGTGGCCTGTCTACTGCGATTGAAGTCATCTTTATAGAATGACTAATAATGGGCAGGGTCCCTTAGGGACCCAACAGGCTGTGCTTGAGCTCTGTCCTCACCACTGCTGGACTCCCCAGCCCCAGGGAAGAAGAATTCAGTGGTGGAAAGTGCAGCGTCCGAGCTACAGCAGCCCCATTGATGTTTAAAGGGTTCTTGTGATCTATTAGTCTTTGGCTGTTCTAAGACTGGGCAGGCCAGTTAAGAAGCAATGATAGGGGGCTGGAGCGGTAGCTCAGTGGTTAAAGTGCTTGCCTGGCATGCACAAGGACCCAGGTTCAAACCCCAGCACCACATACACAACAAAGTGTCGGAGAAACAAATTCCAGATGAAAAAATAAATAAAATTGATTCTCTCTTTCTCCTTCTCTCTCTCTCTCTTAAAAAAAAAAAAAAAAGAAGTGGTGGTGAACTTTTCTACCACTTTCCCCAGTGGGGTCAAACTTTTTGTTCAATTTTATAAATTTACAAATTTGAACTCATAAAAATTCAGCATTTTAATTTAGTCTGTTAATTTTTCCCTATGCTTATAATTTGGATGATATTTTTTCTCTGGGGGAAAGTGAAAAAGGACCTTGATATGTTCAGCCATCAGTGTGCCAATCTATGGAATTAGGAATATTTTCCCCCAGTTCTTTGCAAAAAACTTGCAATGAGGGAGTTATTCAGGGTCGTTCCCATGTACCTGACAGCATGGGAGCCCTCACCCTGTGTATATTTCTGGTCTTGCAGGCTAAGTTTGTCCAGTGTGTGCCATAGTAACCTTTCTTAAAAAATTTATTTATTTTACCGGAATTGGACCCAAAGTTGCTTTGCCACTGAGCCACATCCCCAGTCATTTTTAATTTTTATTTTAAGACTTTTAAGACAGGGAGTTGCTCAGTTGCCTAGGGACTCACTGAGTTGCTGAGGCTGGCTTTAAACTTGTGATCCTCCTGCTTTAGCCTCCCAAGTTTCTGGGATTACAGGCATTCACCACCATACTAGAATTTACAGAAACCATTTTTTTTTTGGTACTAGAGATTGAACCTAGGGGTGCTTAATCACTGAACCACATCCCCAATCCTTTATATTTTATTTTGAGACAGGGACATGGTCTTGCTAAGTTGTTTAGGGTGATCTCAACTTAAAAATCCTCCTGCCTCAGCCTCCCGAGTTGCTGGGATTACAGGAGTGTACCACCGCACCCAACTTCACAGAAACCATTCTTGACATCCTAATGGGTTTGTTGGAAGAGGGTGCTCAGGAAGATGGAGGTGGACAGACCGTCCTAGGATAGTAATTTCCTGTAGCTGGATGCTTGTGGTTATTTAAGAGATCTCTGTGAATATCTGGGAGATAACTCAGACCAGGAAGAGATAAGATAGATTTGGCAATGTGAGGACACCTGAGTTACAGGCCGAACAGCTCACACCTGGAAGGCCTGACACTCCCAAGGGTGACCTCTGACAGAACACAGGGCTCCCCTGACTGGACTAAGGAAACTGGTTAGACTCCCTGGGATGGCAGGGACCACTGGAAGTGCCTTACCCTAATTGAATTGCTAACAAAACTGGTGCGTGGAGGAAAATGCCCCACCAAGGAAAATCATGGTTCAGGCATACCTAGAAGTGTGTGGACTTCAAGTTTGAAGGACCCAGGCCTTTGGAAGGCTCTGCCTGATGCAGCTGTGGTGATGAAGGTAACGATGTTGGATTAAGAATCACTGCTACGTCCTGGCCTCTTGCCACCTGCCAGACACTGTTCTAAAATGCCGATGTGAATTCATCCAATGCCATCGCCCACTGAGGCAGTTTCCCATTTACCCCATTTTAGAGGTGTCAGGAGTGAGGCCCACGGGGGCTAAGGCACAGTGTGGGAAACACTGCTGGCTTAGAGTGGGGGCCAGTTCGGACCAGGCAGGCTGCTTGTACAGTTGTGCCTGGCCACCATGCTCTGTGACCCCTGTGTCACCCCTGTGTGATGCACTTAATCCTTCATGGACCCTGTTAGGCACTGCATGTCCACCAGAGCATTAAGACCAGAGGGAAAGCCAAATGAGGAAGCTATTTCAACCCTTTGGGCCTCAGCTTCTTCTTCCTAACAACGGCAGGGACAATTCTGGGGTCGTCATGAGCATGAAATGACATAATGCACATCAGTTACCTGGAATGGTGTCTGGCGCACAGTAGGCCATCAGCAAATGGAAGCTCCTGATTACTAGGGGATAGGATTAGGAGAATAGCTGTAAGACCCATTTGACCCTCTTGGGGCTCAAATACAGCAGGGAGCAGTAGGGTAGGGTCACCTGATTGTCACCGAAGAGGTCAGGGGAGTGGGGTGTTCACTCGTGTTCTGGGCTCTGCAGCACATCTCCAGTAAGACCTGAGTCTCCTGGAGGTTCCTCTGCTCCCTGGCAGAGTGGTTTGGGAGGCAGACCTCGGTGAGAGAGGAACAAAGGATTCCCTGGAGATGAGCTAAGGCGCTTGGGAAAGGCCATTCACCCACAAACCACCGTCCCGGGCTCCTGCCAACCACAACACCATTGTGCTTTGGTTTTGCCATGTAGACTTTGGCTACAAAATAATTTATTCTTCCCCTCTGTAACTGGGGAGAAATAACAATTATAATAATAATAATGAAAACCAGAAAGTTGAAAGGCAAGATTGCCTCTAGGTTGGATCCCAGTTCTGACATTTCAAGTCTGACAAATTGCTTCTCTCTTTATGCCTCAGTTTCTTCATGTGTAAAATAGAAATGATAATGAATAGATGATATTGTGTGCATGATCCCTCTATTCTCTCAGCAAGTGCCCAGAAACTGTTAGCTGCGTGTCTATTTCCTGGGGGCTCTGCAGCGCCACGCATTGCCTGGGTACTGGGCGTGGGCTGACTCAAAGAGCTCATTGCAGCCTTGGGAAGAGAGGAAATGAAGGGTCAGAGAGGCAAGGTAGCCTGGCCATCTGTGCACAGTGAGGAAGCGCCTGGATAGAGGCTTCTTCTGCTTCTATCTCATCACCTGCCCATCAGGCCAAGTATGTACATGGAGATTTCATACAGACTCACAGGAACAGGGTGTTAAAGACTTGAACAAGAATTCAGTGGGAGCTTAAAAAAATCTCTTTTGCATTCTTCACTTCTCATTTTAAGTGGCAAGAACATAGTCCATAGCCTAAAAGATACTTGCACAGCTTCAGTAAAAATGTGTTCATTTGTCATTTGTAGATTGTTTTATTTTTAGATTAATGAAGATCCAAATTAAACCATCGGAGTGCAATCATCCTGATAGTCCTTAACACGTTTGGCTCATTATCACTTCATTTACATTTATGATGAAGAACAGATGGTACCAATGTCGTATTTCAATGTGTATCATATCCAGCTAAGAGGAAATATCTCATATTAGCTGCACTTATCAAAATATTTGTACTTAACAACAACAGAAATCTGAGCTTATGTACCATCTTGTCACCATGTCGTAGCTACCATTTAGAACAGACCATTTAAATTAGATATGCTAGGGAAAGGATGCGTGGCTCATCATTATGGAATGCATGCAATGAACTCTGAGCAGCAATTATGGGTTAGTTGGAAGGAGAGGATCATTAAGCTTGAATGAAAAATAGCAATTAGAGTCCTGTTGTTTTTGTGGCACGCTCAAATTTTTTGATCTAAGCTGCTTGCAGAGAGCTCTGGGAAGGAACAAGAATAATTGCTGATGGTGGAACAAGAGGCTCTTGTGACAGACAATGAGTGTGGTCACCACACTTGTGAGCCCACCTCTCTTTCTTAAGGAGGCTGGGACCCTGTTCTCAAGAAGAATGAGGAAACCTCAAGGATCATTCTTTTTTTTTTTCCTAAGGAGAGAGGGACAGTGAGAGAGAGAACGTGAGAATCAATTTTATTTAGTTTTTCATGTGGCTTTCATTGCTCTGACACTTTGTTGTGCTGGGTTTGAACCCGCATCCTTGTGCATGCATGCCAGGCAAGTGCTATAACCACTGAGCCACCACTCCAGCCCCAAGGATCATTCTCGAATGCTCTGTTGCATGCCTTAGATTGCAGAGAGGATCCAAGGGGCAAGAAAGTGCCGGAGCCCAGTGTTCTCTTGAATAGCAGGGCAATATTAATTCCTGATAATTTTCTTCAACTAGATAATTGGTTGATCAACAGGTATTAAACATCTGTCATGATTGGCTCTCTATCTTTATGGAATTTATAGTCTGTTGTGAAAGTTAGACATGATAACAAATAATTCCGGCGACCAAAAAAACAGTTTGCGCATCGTGGGCAAAGTGGCTCTGGGGAGCTTATCTCCCTTTGTGGGAGTCAGGGGGGGCTTTGTTAAGTGGGGATTCTGAACGGAAGTTCAATGATCGGATAAGGGAGTGGGCTTAAAGAATTCTGTTGGGAAGTGATTTGTCAGAACAGTCCAGAGCTCAGCTTGGGGTTAGGCAGACAGGTTTTGACTTTTAGTTCCAACTGCTTGCTAGTTATGTGAACTTGGGCCAGTCACTTATTGTCCTACGCCTCAGTTTCCCCAATCTACAAAATTAGGTTGATAATGGTATCTGTTTGACACTTAGCACAGCTCCTGGTGCGCCGTATGTGCTCAGCTAATGCCAGCCCTTACTGGCATTCCAGGCTGAGGGGGGCATGCACAGAGCTCAGGGGTGCTGGTTTATACTTTCCAAAGCATAACCCTCTAGCAATGGCTTATAATTATGTAATCATAAAGGCCCAGAAAAGGTGAAAAAGGTAGTGACATTACACCATCTTTAAAGTCTTAAGATGACATTAAAGCCAACTGCGGGTAAGGATGAAATGCATCAGTAATTTGTATAGAAAAAACCCCATTAGGAATTGTATTTAATCCAAGTGAAGTTGTTGGAGTCTTTTGCAAGGAGAGAGGCCTGTTGGAAGGGGACTCTGTTGCTGTGACTTCTAGGGTTTGGAAGTGAAATGGACCTGGCATTGAGCTGCAGGTCCAATAGCTCTCTTGGTTCCCTGTGGAATCGCCAGTGCCCACGTGCAACTAGGCCATTGGAATTGGACTTGTAAGTTGACCCACTCTCCATACGGGACTAATGGTTGGTGGGCAAGCTCCACTTGACTTTTAAATCAAGAATTTTGCAAGAATCTGGTTTGAGAAAAGCATAACATCTTTAACGTACAAAACAAATTTGACACCAAGATGCGCAAGGAAGGGTGGTGGTAGAATTTGTTAATCAACCGGGACACATTTGTGCATGTAGGCATATTATGCTTGTGACTGGATTAGAGATTCAGCGTTCTCTGTTTGCCACACTGGCTGTCACATTACCTGATAGAGAAGTAGCAATGCCACCTGGGGGATGGTGGGGGTGGGGAAGCACAACAGAGCAGCAGGGCACAGTTTTGGGCCCTCATCCATTCATGGACATTTTAGTGAACCAACAAGCAGGACACTTGTCATTCAGTGCTGCACTGAGATTTCCTTGTCCCCTCCTACCCAAGTTCACATGCCTGACTCTCAATTAGGTTGAGTCCCTTCCCATCAGGCCTGGTCCCTTATGTAGAGCAGCAGGCCTGTCTCATGGTCCTTCCCGAATGTCCCCAACATGTCTGAATCCTGCAGAAAACTCAGCCTGCACCACCAAAAGGGGCCTCTTGCTACATGGTGGCCTTAAATATTCCAAAAATAAAAGTTTATCAGGATTGGGTAGGAACACCAAGGTGATGGAATCTCAGTGACACATGCTCTTAGCATGTCCCCAAGATCCCCCAGCCAACAGGCTCATTTCTGTGGGCCTTCTTGTACTAAGGGAAGAACGTCACAGCCATGCCCAGGCACCAAAAAGAGGCTTATGGAGCAAGAGGATGCCCTATGAAGTCATATTTGAACCTCAGTCCCCAATCTCAGGAAAGCCAAGACCATGTGAAACATGGCTCTGAGGTGATCTACCTAAGCTAAGTGACATCTAGAAAGAGGTCACAATTCCAGGATTTGGAGTCAGATCAAGCCACATGGATACTCTTTGGCTACTTGCTCATTGTGTGACCTTGAGTGATTTAATTAATCTATGTAGAAGGGGTACAACAATATGTGCTTATGGGATTTTTTAGATAATTACAGAAGATAAAGAGGAATCGAGGTGAGGGAAGGCTCACAGACAAATTATAAGAGGAAGCTGTGGGACAGAAGGTTAGATGCCGCCTTCCCTCTGGGACCCTAGGACCCAGCCGCTAGTCCACGTGACGCTAGTAAAGGTGAGGGTTTTCCATTTTGGGTCTGATGGGAAGGCTTCTAGGTTTGACAACTGTACTCACAGATGGGTTGAGATGATTCGTCCCCATTCAGCTGCTTATGAACAAGCGCAATTAGAAGCTGAGAGCAAACACGCTTTTCGAAAATTCTCACATTTAGTGTGATTCCCATAATAAAAACAGGAGCAAGCTCAGAAGTCTTTTCAATTTACACAAAGAGCCCTGGGGTCTCTCAACAGTCACTGCCAATCCCACATTTCTGAGTAAACTTTATTAGGAAAACAGATTGAAAACTCCTGAGGTTTAGTGAAATCTTGGTTTAAAATACACATGTAGTCACACACATACACACACCGTGGATGAACTCATAACTCACTATCCTCTAGTCAAAGCACTCATGAAAGTATTATATAGCTATTAAAGGCAGAAGAAGATTGGCAGGGTCCTATTGCCACCACATTCCATATCATGTGCCACTTACTGAAAGCACTTCCTAGACACAAAGGATGAGATGGCTAAACCTCAGCTGGCTGCCAATCATAGTTACTATTTCAATTATGTACTGTTTTAATTTAAGAGGCCTTTCATATGTGCCATCTGATTTATACTCATAACAATGCCAAGAGCTGTTGATAGAGGAAATGTTTTCTCTCTTGGTTTGCAGTGAAGACAGATGTTCAGAAGGGAGAAAGTAAGGTGTCCAAAATCACCCTGCTATTAGGTGCTGGAGCAAGTCTTGAATTTTGGAATGAATCTTGACTTCATTTCCAGGAGCTTGATTCTTTAGGCACCAGGGAGTCAAGAATTGGACACACAAGTTATTCATTCTAAAAATTCGTACAGGGCACCCATGTTATGATCCTTCTCCTTGTGTATGTGGTGGAGTGATGCTTATTGCTTGGTCTGCTCAATGTTCTTTGGGAAACTATCTCCTACTTCTCATTCTACAATATCTTTGTGCCCTCCGCTATTGATTTGGTCCAGGCTGACTCCACCCCACGGAAGGTGGAGTCTGTTCCTGACTAGCCAGTTAGAATTCTCTTTGTACCCGGAGCCACTTGTGATTGGTTCAGACATGCACATGTGATTTCCAATAGACCAATCAGATTCTACCCTTGGACTTTTCACCAGGGGCTGGCTCAGCAAGAACATTTCTTTCTTTTTCTCTGGAACTGCCACCTAACTAACTCTTTGTCTCCACGATGAGAGAAGATGTCTGAGGAAGGAGCAAAGGAAAAGTGAGTGGAGTTGAAAAATAAAGAGTGTGAGAGACCTGACAGCTTCATCTGAATTTTGGATTCAATGATGTCACTCCAGCCTTGTCATCTGAGATAATACAGACCCTGTTTTAAAATGTAATATGATTTGAATGACTTGAGATGAACAACACAGATAGGACTCTTCTATTAAGTAGAGACAAGACACACATATGTATGCATGTATATACACACACATACATTTTATGTGTTAATGAAGGTAAACACAAGGACAAAATATTTGATTTGGACAAAAATGCTATTGTAAGAAGAGGGAGTTTTAAGTGTGGACCAGGAGGGATGGGCTGACTTGTTAAAGCAGGGGCTGCTTGTGTTGGCTTATGAATAACAATGATGATGATCATCTTGGCGGTAGCAACAGTCATGACAGCTTACCAGCTAATGTGCATGGACTTTTGGAGCAGGTTAAGGGCTATCTTAAATGATCTCAATTGATTTCCACAAAGCCCATGGGACAGGAATTATTATACCTGTGCTTCACTGATGAGGAAATGAGTTTAAGGACAATGAGGTCACTTGCCCAAGGGCCATAATTGGCAAATTTTACATCCAGGCTCGAGCCCAAGACTGACTCCAGAAGTCATGTGCTTTGATTTCTAAGATGTTGCCAGGAACGGGGGAGTGGGGGGGTGTTCCAGATGGGCAGGAACCGTCCAGAAATGTCCAGAAATTCTCCATAAGAGGAACATGAGGGGAGATGTCGGAGTGGCCTGGGGTTATATCAACACTCTTCTTTAATACCTGGGAATGCATCTGTTGACACAGTGCTGATGGACTCCCAGCATGCCCTGGCACTGGCATCCAGAGGCGCGGGACATGGGCCGTCACCCTCTCCATCTGGAGATGACACAGCACCGAGCGCACGTGCAGGCCTGGCCAGAGGAGTTTAATTTCCCACTGCTCCTTGTTCATTCTTCACCTCCGCTTCTCCCTCCTCTTCATCACTCCTTGTTTCCCATTTCTTACATCTTATTTCTCTTCCCCACTGGAGCTAAGTTGGAAACGGAGCCTTTAGTGGTGGACAATTAGACGGCAAATCCCCTTGGCTTATGTGCCACTCGATCCATCACCTGCTATTTCACTTTCTCTGAGTTACTATGTGTGAATTACATATGAGCTGGACTTGAAAATCCAGCCCTATGGAATGCAGGGCTCTCCTGCTCGCGGCCCTAGGCCCCTCCACCCTTATTCATTGCTATGCCTCCCCCTTCTGCCCAGGTTTGACAAAAGCAGATTCTTCAAAATTGTCCTTCTGGGACTGTCTATTTCATTTTGAACTTGACACAAAATTACTATTTTTGACAGTTGAACTTTTCAGCATGCTTGATACAAATATTTTAATATCCTGTTACCTGAGCTGAGGGAGAGATAAAGTTTTACACCAGACACCTACACTGGCAAGGGAATAGGTTTTCTGGTGACTGATTTAAAGGTCCAGTAATAGCAAAATGGTTAATGAGCTAACCATGTTTGGTAGGGCAAAGGTCAACGGAGAAAGCAAACCTTGTAATTCAGCTAGAGGTCTGGGACCCAAGTGAAAGAAGCAATGCTGCCTGTCAGATCGTGTAACAGTTTCACCCCAAGTTCGTTCCCAAGAGGCTAGAAAGAAAACAAATCAGTTGACATCCAGAATGTTTCCTGACTTATCCCAAGGAACGGAGGGCAGGTGGGAAGTGCTGGGAGTAGCTTGGGTGACAGGACAGGAAGGCTATGAACACTGGTGTGTTGGATGAGATGGGATGGTGTTGATGGTTGTCACTAAAGAAGGGTGGCATGGGTGGCCAGCTGGGTAGAAGTATAGATCTCAAAATATTGGATGCTACTTCAAGTTCGTGTTCTCTGCAAACTAGATAATGATGGAGAGTCAGGCAAGGGAAGGCAATAATGACAGACTACAACAGCCCCAGGCAGCCCCAGGAACATCTAGAGCAGGACTAGCCGGTAGAACTTTCTGGAAAGATGGTAATTTTCTGTTATGTTTCAGTAGCTACTAGCCACTTGTGGCTGTTGAGCACTTGGAATGTGGCTGGTCTGTCTAAAGAAATGATTTTTTAAGTTTTAAGTTAATTTTTTTTTTAAAAAGAGAGAGGGACAGTGAGAAAGAGAAAGAGAGAACAATTTTTTATTTAGTTTTTCATGTGCCTTTCATTACTCTGAGACTTTGTTGTGTACCTGGTGCTGGGGTTTGAACTCATGTACTCGCACATGCCAGGCAAGCACCGTAACCACCAAGCCACAGCTCCAGCCCCTACGCCAATTTTAATATACACGTGGCAGGTAGTTATTGTACCACTGTGAACACTAGGAGTCTAAGAATTCTTAGGAGTTGGTTCAAGCACTCCACTGCCAACAGAGCTTCTTTCTTTTCTCTCTGCCAGTAGAAGTCTTGACTCTTCATGCTGTGATTTTTTTTTTTCTGTCTCAAGTTCAACTTATTCCTACTTTTTGTGCCTTCCTGGCTCTGACTTGGGTGGATCATCTTGTGTATCAATAGTATTATTTTTCTGTTGCCACATTAACGCCTTACCAAAACTATAATGGCTTGAAATAACGCACATTTATTATCTCACAATTTCCATGGATCAGGAGTCTGTGGGTCCTGCTTAGCCATGTCTGCTTCAGGGTCCCCAAGGCTACGATCGGGCTGTGAGCTGTGACTGTGGTCTCATCTGAGGTTTGACTTCCAAACTCCTTGAGAGACTCTAGTTCCTGGCAGGCTGCTAAAAGGGAGAACCTCAGTTCTTTGCTGGATGTTGGCTTCCTTGGCCCCTTGAAATACAGGGCTACTAGCTTCTTGAAAGCCAGCAAGAGAGAGCGTCCTCTACCAAAACAGATAGTGTGATCGTTATTGTGGCAGTCCTAATGGGGTAACCACCTACGGGTCGTCCACACATGAAGTCACCTTTGCCATGTTCTGTGGATTAGAAGCAGGTCATAGAACTTGCCTTGCTCAAGGGGAGGGGTCCCACAGAGGCATAAGTGCTGGGGTGGGGTGCACCCTGGTGGGGTCCTCCACACTGACGGTTCAGCCCAAGCTCCTACTGCCATTGATTCATTTTCTTGGTATTTCTGAGTTCAAATTCCAGAAAGAAAGAAACAACCCAGCGTGTCTGTTCACACCTGGCTACATCATACAATCCAGGCTCGTGGGCAGCCCACTTCAGCAGGTCTATTGACCTTGGCAGATCACATGATGCCACGTGGCTGATCAGGCAATGACCAGCTTCCTTGGACACAAAAGCAGATGGAGCCAGGCCCAGCAGTGTTGGCCTATGGTCAGGTCCTGCCTCGCACATGGAAAAACATAGGAAATTCTACCTCCAAAGCCTGGAAGAGGGTAAAAGGTTTTCTTTATTCTCTTTCCTTTGCTTAGTGTTTATCGAGAGGCCCATATAGAGGGGAAGGGGCCCTTTGAAACTGGATCCAGTTACATTTTAGACAAATTAAAGGAAATGTTACTTTACAGAGTAGAAAATAACCTCACAGAATGCTTCATTCCAAAAGCAAAGAGGGCTGGGAATATAAATGAATTATAAGATACAAATGACATAGTCATAAATTATGTCTATGAAAATAATCCAAATGACTAGCAATATGGGAACAGTTAAACAAATTACGGTGAATTAACATCACTGAATGTTCAACGGCGTAAGAATGATTATATGAAAACTAAAACATTGGTTATACAGCGTAAGAATGATTATATGAAAACTAAAACATTGTAAAAATATTTTTGATCTGAAGCTGTAAGAAAAAAGAGAAACAACAGAAATTTAAATTTAAATTTAACATTTAAATATGAAAAGATTACAATTTCATAAAATTATATATGCATAGAATACAACACAAAAATTGCTTGATTTTGAGAGAAAGTCCTTTACTGTTATTATAAAACTTATTATGCAAAAAGTTGAGATAAATAACTAAGAATAATAACTAATGTTGTTGAGGAGCTTGCTGCAGAGCTGTCCTGGTGTTACGTGGTTTCCAAGCTCTTACCAGGGTGGTCCGACTATTAGCCTTAATTTGCAGATGGGACACAGGCTCTGATAGGTCAAATAACTTAATCAAAGAGAGGGATTTGAACCCAGGCTGTCCGGGTCTTGCACTAGGGCTGTTTCAACCCATTTTAGCAGCTGAGGGCAAAGGATGTGGAGCCGACAAGCTTTCCAAAGACTTGTGGAAGGGCTGGAGGGGTGGCTCAGCGATATCACTTTTACCTGGCATGCACAAGGACCTGGGTTCAAACCCCGGCACCACATACACAACTAAGTGGAGGAAAAATAAAAACCAGATGAAAAAATAAATAAAATTGGTTTTCTTTCTCTCTCTCTCTCTCTCTTTTAAAGTGAGAAGGACAGTGAGAGAGAGAGAGAGAGAGAGAGAGACAGAGAATCAATTTTTATTTAGTTTTTCACATGGCTTTTGTTGCTCCAACACTTAATTGTGTATGTGGGTGCTGTGGATTTGAACCCGTGTACTCGCGGATGCCAGGCAAGCACTGTAACCACCAAGGCACCGCTCCAGCCCTCTCTCTTTTTTAAAAAAGACTTGTAGGAAATTGGAAAACTAACAAACAAAACCCTACAATGCAATCCATGTTCATTCAAAGTCAAGCTTGAAATATGTAGGATGGAAAGTCCACAGGTATGACATTATATTAACTTTATTGTCAAGTTTAGGAATCACAGCAATTAAATTTTACCATTTTGCAAGTATTCCCAATGGTCCACGGCAGTTTTTGCAATATCATAATCAATTGCAAATCAAATCAATTATTTGAGCTAGATAATTTTAGCAGTAACATTAGAAAGTCTTCCAAAATTCTCGTAGCAAAGAGTTCTATAGAATGTTAATGCAATTAAACATTTGATATGCTGTGGGAACTAAAGCTTATTGAGTCTTGAAATAGCCAGGTCGAGAGCCCAGAGCTTCAGCTATTTGATATTCTATCTCTTCCCAATGAAGATGAATTGACTTCCCCAGCAGTGCATGGTCCTTTGGGGCAATGGTGAGAAGGGAAGAGGGAAGAGAGCAGGGTAGCCGTGTGGGGGGAGCAGCCGGCAGGGGCTGAGGGGGCTGCACAGGATGAAAGGGAGCTCTTAGCTGCAGAGTGGTTGTCTCCACGGATCATGGAACTGACTCCGTGTTCTAATACCTGGGTTCTTATTGTGCTTTGGTGAGAGTATACGCTTGGTGCACACATGGGCACCTGTATTTACACAAGGGGCATATAAATGTGTTGCCAGTGGCTGTGTTTGTGATAGAATTGTCTAAGATAGGGCATCCTTATCTTTCTTGGCAATCACAATTTTACGAGTTCACATTTTTCAAATTGCACACTCAGATTGTAGCAATTTCCAGAACCAGTTCTATGCATGCACTAGGGGCAACTGAACTGTGGAGTGTCCTTAAATAATCAAGTGGCAGCTGTTTAATAATGGACTTGGTCAGCTGTTCCGAGGTGAGTGCTCAGTAAATTATGGGGTCTGCCTTATTCTTTGCAGGTTTCCACACCCATTTAAAAATAAGTTTAACCAGGCTGTACTCACTATGGGAGTCACACTCAGGAACGTTGGGGGGCCATTCCAGCAGCATCCTGAGCACCCAGCAGCCCAGTTACACTGATTCCCAAAGCAAGCAACACAGAGTGCTTTGAATGAGGAGTTGCTTAAGATTTCATTAGTGGATTTTCCTCTCCTCCCTCTGTCTTCTCGCCAGACCTCTTCTCTCCCAAAAGATCATTTTCGATTTATCAGGTGGCTTTTAAATATGAGGGGGCTTCCACGCACCAACTATGAGGTGTTTATGAGATAGGAGTCCAAGATAGCATCTTGGCGCTGACCTCTTACATTTCTAGCCTTGCAAATTCATTTTTTTTTTGGGTGGGGGTAGTAAAAGGAGTAGGGTTTATTTAGGAAGAAGAGCAGAGACTCCGCAAGGCGGAGGGGCACCTGGAAGGAAGCAGGATACCCTTGCAAACTCATTTTTGAGGACACCTTTAAGTGACATCTGTGGCCATTTCCCCCATCCTAATAAAGCACTGGATCTCATTGTGCTAGCTCTGGTCTGTCTGTTGTGGGATCAGGGTGCTGTAGAATAATTACCCGCTCACTGCTCTGCATTCCAGCACTGTGATCAGTGGCGGGTCAGTGTTTCAGTACAGATGCTTGGGAAACTGAACTCGCACAGATGCTGAGATAGGAAGGACAGCAGAGGCTCCATGCAAATGGTACAAATTAGCATCCGGTCAGTAGGTTCTGAAATGCAGGATTCAGCCCAGGGAACCTGCGCTGGCTCGCTCGTTTTTCTCTTGGATAAAATAGGATGATCACGGAATAAATGAGGCCTTTAACTTGTATTATGCCTCACAAAAGGTCGCCGAAATGCCAAAGGATGTTAAATACCACAGAAATCGCGTTCCATAACGCAGCCCTTAATTGTTTCTAATGGTCAGTTTCACCGGTATAGCTGCCACCCTGCATGGGCCTAGATCCAGACTGCAGATAGCTTTTATAACATTTACACGTTTATACCATTTGCACATTACACATCCACAAGAACTGGTCCCGAATTGCGAAAGAGCTCCAAGATGACCGCATAACTTGCTGTACCAAATAGGACACTTTGGAGAGTGAAAGAGTGATCTTATACTACCCGGGGACAAGGGACATAAACCCAGATAGCACCCCAGGCATAAGGCACAGGTGTGACCCTTGTTCTCTATCTTTTCCCTTGTAGCCAAAGTCAGCGTGTCTTCCGGACCTGACAAAGGCCAGGCGCTTGGCTCCAGTGAAGTGCATGCTGTCAGCCCTTCCGGGAGGCAAGGTCAGGGTAACACAGGCCCGGAACTTCTGAGAGAAGTGGAGGATAAAAGCAAGGCTGTGGTCTGCCCCGCCTCTCTATATGCATGTGCACATTCCTGGGAAAGCCCTCGTGGAGATGCCTCGATGGAGGCCCTGCTGAACAGGAAAGGCCATGGGAGCAGAAGAGGATTCTAGAGGGAAGAAGAGGGCTGGGGGGTGCAGCGGCCAGGGCAGTGAGAGAGTGACCGACAGCCGCTCATCAGATCTGGCGGTGGGAGGTCCTGGTATCCATGCCCTGTGTGAGCCCTGGGCCCAACAGAGATGAGTGGGATGGCCAATGGGCATTGCAGAAGTGACAGGCGTGACTTCTGAGACTAGGTTGTGGAAGACATTGTGTTGTCGAATCCAGGACCAGGATGTCATCCCAGGAAAATCCAAAGTTTGAGATGAGGAATGGGGAAAAGGAAGGCTTTAGTCAGTGGCCAAAGCAAGTGGGTGTCCATGCTCACAAATCAACTCCAGGGATGCTGAGGGATTATAGATACAGAGTAGGAATGAGGGGGTGGGATAGGCTAAGGAAGAGAGGGATAGTCATGTCTTTCATGGCTCTAAGTGGAGAATCACAGGAACTCACCTTTTTTTCATTCTGTTTATGGTCTGGTTTCCAGTCACGGTGGCTGGTAGGTGTCTTTAGCCTGAGTGGGGAGGGGAAAGGTCACAAGTCTAGGTCAAGTTGACCTTGCAGACAGATCGTTTCTCAAATGTTCAACATGTCTCCATGCAGAGCTGAGCAGAATCTGACTCACAGGCTAAGGCAGCAACCAGACAGACACAGTGTGAAGGCAGAGAAGCCAAGCCTTGGCCATTCTAGTCACCCACCAGAATCTGCAGGCCCAAGTGCAGAGTCGATGTTTGCAACTGAAATAGCCTTCGGGTCCCTAAAAATCCACCTAAGCAATTGCTATCATCATAGCCTACACCTCTGAGGTGTGATCTACAGCAAAGCTGGGAGACCTCTGATTACTGCCCAGCTACGTGGGCTCTGAAATTAGAGCTTTTCAAGCTCACTGAGAGCGAGCAAAGTGGGAGGGTTGCGTTAGTTTCTCCAGAGTAACAGCTGCGGCTCTTCCTGTGCTCTCACAGGCTCACTCTCTAGGTGGTGGTGGGGGTGGCAGCCATGACATGAGAACACCCCAGCAGCCCTGTGGAGAGAGCTGTGCACCGAGGAACCAGGGGGAGCGAGCCATCGGGTGGGGAATGTGGACCAAGAATATGTTCCTTGTAGGCTTCCCACAAGAAATGTCCAATAGCTTTTCAAGGAAAGTGAATCTGTAAGATGTGAGTAAAAATGTGGTTTAAGGCTCTGGATGTGAAACCTCTCTTCTTTACAGCCACACTTGAAGTTTATCAGGGACATTGTCCCGAGTCTCTATTGCTTTCTGCCCCCTTGCATTCTTCTGGGGATGATGTTTTATGGCACAGGTTAACCCAAATAAAATGCATTCATAATGATTCTTCCAGGTAGGTCCCCAAGCATCACTAGATGATATCCAAATGGCAGAAACATTTTTGAAAAACAGCTACAA
>PVKS010021206.1:0-35599 GCA_004027875.1 Aplodontia rufa | reverse complement strand
GTGAGCAAGAACACTGTTTATTTGTCGGGCACAAGCAAACCAGCAGAAAGACTGGCTGACTTCCATCATCTTTAATCACCATCCCCTTCCCAAGGTCTCCTTCAGAATCGGCTGAATTTTCATTTGTTATGGGAAGTTCAGAGTTTCTTTATTAAGAGCCCTTCACTAATTATGCTACCAGATAATCTAAATATTTTCGGACAAGCGGGTGCTGTGATCTCAGCAACTTGGGAGGCTGAGGCAGGAGGATTGCAAGGTTGAGGCTAGCCTTCACAAAGTAGCAGAACCTGTCTCAAAATAAAGATAAAAAGTCTCTGAAATTACAGGCTTGTACTGGGAGGAAACATTTTGACAGGGGATCCCACAGGGGTGTGGTATCAGAGCAGAAGGCTGCTTGCACCACCTGCTGGACGCTTGACTGATCTCATTTCCTGAAGTATGGGCCTCCATCGGATTGAAGAGGGCTTGCAGCCTGATCACCTACCTGCAGTATGTCTGGCCGGATTAGCAGCGACACCTGCTATCTTTTAGATGGTTGCAAAACAAAGCAAAAAACAATATTCATCTTACATAAAAACAAATTTAGACCAAAAGCAGAAGAAGTTGTTCAGATCTTCTTGACGGCTGTCAGTTTGTGCTTCTGTCTTGCCTTTCAAACTGACTCCTACTGTCCTGTGAGCTCTGCTGACACCGGCTAGGCTCAGGATTCTTGTGTGAAGGTACAAACAGTCCAAGACCAAGCCCAGCACACTAGATTTTAAAGGATGGTAATTCCCGCAAGTTAAATCGACTGAAACTTTAAAAGGGTGGGGATGTGGTTCAATGGCGGAGCCCACATTCAGCATGTGCCAGGCCCTGAGTTTAACCTCCAGCACCCCTGTCCCCCAAAAGTGTTACATGGAATACAGAACCCTCTCATGAACCGGTCATGGCAATCGTGACAGCCAGAGCAACGATCCCTGAATGTTTCCAAACCTGTCTCGGGAGATTGTAGTGATTGACATGTTACAGTGACACATCGAAACTAAGGCACCCCAGAGTTTGGGTGGCAGTTTAGCAAAAAACCAGAGGTACCACCAGCAGTCGGTCTGCTAGCTGTGTAACCTTGGGTAGGTTACTCAGCCCTTCCAAGCCTCAGTTTCCCTATTTTATTGTAAATAAACCCTGTTCATCTCATGTTTTCCCCTTTTAGTGCTATGAGTTACTAGTGTTCAGGACGGGCAGGGTACATAGTAAGTGCTCAGTAAATATTACCTGAAAATAGGAGTAGTTAGCTGCAGGTTGCTTTCTGGGGCACGCACTCTGGCAGCCAGGTCTCCAGTGTGCATGCCCTCGCACCAGGCCCACCATGTGACCGGTGGATTGTGGCAGACGTTCTAGGGTGTCACTTCTGAGACTGGGCTACAGCAGGCTGTGGCTCTCATGCTCTGGGGGAGACTTTCAGGCTGCCAGTTGGCCTGGAACCAGATCCGGCCAACACCAGGGTGGAGTGCTCTCTAGCAACAGCCCTGTGGCGGAGCCAGCCCTGGAGAGGGGACGCTGGCTGTGGGCTTGGCTGCCACCATGAGAGACCCCGAAAGGCTTCCAGCTAAGCCACCTCCTAACCCTCAGAAGCTGTGAGAGAGCGGAGGGTTGCCACAGAGTTCTGCTCTGCAGCTGCGGGTGATTCATCCTGCCAGCGGTTTCCACATCAGCCCATCTGTGGCCTCACTGTGCTCCGAAACCACGGCTCTTCTTTATAAGGCTGGGTGATGAGAAATGATGTCATCTATCCTGAGACCCACAGCGGAGTGAATCGAGCTCACAGGATATGTCCTGACACCCTATTCTTTTTCTTTTTGGTTTTGGCAATTAAACCCAGGGGCCCTCTACCACTGAGCTACACCCCAGCCCTTTTTGTTTTTTGAGACAGGGTGTCTCTAAGTGGCCCAGACTGCCCTTGAACTTGCGATCCTCCTGCCTCAGCCTCCTGAGTCACTGGGATTACAGGTACGCACCACCACATCAGTGGTGGCATACCTTACAGTTGGCTGTGTCTCAGATTTGAGGAAATATTGTAGTTTCCCTAAATCATAAATCACGATCAATCCTTTCTTTTCTTCTGAACCATACCCCTTCAAGTGCCAAGAGCATTTAATTTTGGAGCAAATGACTGACCATCTGAGGCACATTTGCCATTTTCATGAACTGACTGCTGGGGCTGGAGTGGTGGCTCAATGGTTACAGCACTTGCCTGGCATGCGTGAGGACCCGGGTTCAAACCCAGCATCACATGCACAACCAAGTGTCAGAGTAACAAAAACCAAATGAAAAACTAAATAAAACTGACGCTCTCTCTCTCTCTCTCACTGTCCCTCTCTCTCTTAAAAAAAAAGAAAAAAGAACTGACCGTGTGACACCAGTGATCATCCTGAAGGAGCTGGGAGAGGTGTCCAGCGTGGTGGCGGCTTGGAAGTCTGTGAAAGTGTCCTAGCCATGCACCCAGAGAGACCCTGCTATTATGAGTGGTCGGGGAACAGGACTTCATTCTTGTGGCTTACACATCACATCCACAGGTCACTGAGAGCTTAGCCCCAAATCATAGGATCGGGTGCAGATCCGGGGAGGATGTGATTACCTCTGTCCCCACACAGCTGGCAGACAGGTGAGAGAGAGAGAAGGGAGCCGGATGGAGCGGAAACGAGCACTTCAGGTTTTCTGCATGGTAACGAGGGCTTTTGGCAGCCGGGGACATTTCGGTGCCTAGCATTCACCTGCCTGATTACAGAAAGCTAATGCAGATCATGACTGTCCTGAGCGCTACCGGGTCACTGGGGGCTGCTGAGCTAACTGCAGGGCGTGATCTAACAGAGCCACCGCAAGCTCCACGGTCGTTACATGACTGCAACGTCTGCTTTGGAAAAGCCTCGGCAACTCTTGCCTTTCTCCAATTGTATCCCCAATTGCCTCCGTCACCGCAAGGGACCTTGTGGTCAGCAGAGTTACATCCCCAGAGACCCACGTCCTCATGCCCAGACCCTGTGAGTGTGTTCTCTTGCATGGCGAAGGGGAATCGGGTTATAGATGGAGTAAAAGTTGCCGTGATACGAGAAGAAAGATCTTTGGCCAGACTTGGTAGCACATGTCTGCAATCCCAGCAACTCCGGAGGCTGAGGCAGGAGGATTAAAGGCCACCTTGGGCAACTTATCAAGACCAAGTCTCAAAAAAACAAAACAAAACAAAACAAAACCCCCCAAAAGGGCTGCGGCTGTAGCACTTGCGTTTGCTTATTTCAAACTTTATTCTCTGTCATTTTCAGGACGCATCAGTGACACTACCTTCAGTTAGTCACAGGGAATGGGAAGCCAGGAACCCTGATGGAGGGAGAGCAGCAGCCCCGACTTCCGCCTGTACTCAGCCCACAGCAGGGTGGCTCCTCTCAGGGGACCGCACAGGATCTCAGACAGGAAGTGCACAGTGGGCGTTTGTAGAGTCCCCTGCCAGAACTGAGGCTGATGAGGGGAAAAGAGGACAGGGTGTGTTCTCAAGTTTGGAAAACCCGCAGGCTGGAAGAAGCAGGCTTGGCATTAGTGTGGCGGTGTGTTCTGCAGCGTCAGAAGGAAGAGATGGCATGTCTTGTAACCTTGGGCAGTTCAAGTCTTCCCCGTTTGACCTTGAACCCTAGTTCAGCCCTTCCTAGACTTTCCCTGTCCCCAGCCTGTTCATGCAGGCCCTGATCTGAGGAGGGAGTCTAAACTGCTTGCCCTCTTACTGGCTGTCCCTCCATGGTATGCGGAAATGCCAGGTCCCGTGGTTGGCTGAGAACTGAATTCTTAGGGTCTTATTCCTCTACTCTGTTCTAGAGCTCCAGGGGAAGTCCTGACATCAGGTCCATGACTGGGATACGGGCCTGGAGTTGTAGAAGACACAGTTGAGAAACGAAACACACCATTCCACACCATCAGTCTCTGGCAGGCGGAAAAAGTGTATGGGTTCAAATTTACAAGACTTCTAGGTCATGCAATTTTAAAATCTAAGCGTCAGCAACATAGCGATACTGTGTCTGTGTTGTGAGTTGTGCAAAATGTGTAGAAATGCTACTGTTTTGTGCAACAGGGTTGGCACTTGTGAGTCTCTAACACACGGACTGGTGATGTTTGGCTCACGTTCTCAGTCTCAGCACAGGACGGTGGGATGCGTAGGAACAAAGCAATGGCTAACGCTGTGTGTGCGTGCGTTCGTGTGCGTGCACGCGCATGTGTGTGCATGTGCATATTTGTTGCGTCTGGGCGTTGGGGAGACATTTGTGCCTAGCACTTTCTAGAAGGTGAGCAGGGCAGGTGGAGGTGGAGTGGCCAGGGTCGCAGTAGCGCGCTCTGACAGGGAGTGGTCATCTTGTTACCGCTGCAGTGCTCCTGCCCACCGCTGCAGGAGCTTCCTGCCGGCTCCAGGTGGTGGACCCATGCAGACAAAATAGGACCCCTGCCATTGTTGGAATGGCCAAGGACACCCACCCCAGTTTATGGGTGCCCAACCAACATAGTAAGGATGATAGCTCATCTTTAGGGAGCATTTACTATCTGCCAGCCAAGGTTCCAACATTTGAGACGCAGGAAAGTGTTTAACGCTCATGCAATATCGTAAAGTAGACTTTGCTATTGTAACAGAGCCCCGTTACAGTTAAAGGTCCGATCTCCCCAATTTCTTTCTTTTTTTTTTTTTTTTTTTAGAAAGAGAAAGACAGTGAGAAAGAGAGATACAGAGACAGAGAATCAATTTTTATTGAGTTTTTCACGTCTTTCATTGCTCCAACGCTTGGTTGTGTACGTGGGTGCTGGGGTTTGAACCCGTGTACTCGCGCATGCCAGGCAAGCGCCGTAACCGCCGAGCCTCCGCTCCAGCCCCGCCCCAATTTCTTGGTACATTATTTTCTGCTACTGAGTTTTCTCATGCTGAGAGTAGAAACGGAGAAACTTACTCCAAAGCCTCTGCAGGATCCAGCAAGGGGTGAAGAGCTTGAATTGTAGATGCCCTCTGGCTGGCACTGACTGGCTAAATCCACATGGGTGTATTTCCTGCCTTTTGTCCCCGTGAACTCCTTTTACTTTTATAAAAGCTGTTCCTGCCCTGGAGCCTCCCAAACACGGAGAGTTGAGACAAAAAAGCTCTCCCCTATTTCCTCAGGGCCAGCTTTGAAAAACATTCTCCCCCCACCTCCCAACTTGTTTCCTAAGTGCAAGCAGCAGGTCACGTGATACCGACAACAGTATCATTCCCATTTGACAGCGGAAGACCAAAGACATAGGGGCTGGGAGTGTGGCTCAGGGGTAGAGTGCTTGCCTGGCATGGGTGAGGCCCATGAGGCCTTGGGTTTGATCCCTAGCACCACAAAAACGGAAAAAGAACACAGAGATTACATAAGCCACCCATGCTGTGCTAGCGTGGGACTCAGCTCCTGGAGTTTGCTCCAGGTTGAGATGTGTGACCACTCCGCTCCACTGCTCTGAAGGTGGCTGGATTCCCAGTTCCACATCACCAGATGGTGCCCATCTGGGGTTGTGTCAAGAATGTTGTAAGGGGGCTGGAGCGGTGGCTTGGTGGTTACGGTGCTTGCCCAGCAAGTGTGAGTTCAAACCCCAGCACCCAGGTACACAACTAAGTGTCAGAGCAACGAAAACCATGTGAAAAACTTAATAAAAATTGATTCTGTCTCTCTCTGTTCTTCTCTCTTAAAAAATAAAAAATAAAAAAATACAAATCTCCTTTTCCTTTCTCTGCAGTGTCTCTGCTGAGGACCTGTAGAGTTTCTCCAGTAGAATTTCCCAGTCTGGGTTCTGCTGAGAGCAGGAGGACCCATGCAGGAGGTGGCCCTGAAGTTGACCGTTTTGTTCCCTTTCCTCCACCCCACCCTCGCTGATCCCTTGGCTGAAGAGAAGCCGCACCCAGATGTTAGCTGGTAAAGCTTTCTTAGGGTCACACAGCCAGATGGCCTTTGTGACACCTTCCAAGCTGCAGGAGGTAGATGTCACTGTGACTACTGGAGAAGAAGCGCCCCCTGCTCAGGATTCCCTGCTGGGCCTGCAGCCCAGCTGCCTCCTCCTGCCCCAGATGAAAGGGCCACAGAGGAGCTGCTTCATCTCCTTCACGGCTGGCCTTGGACAAGTCGGGTCCCTTCCTATCAACAAAGTGCCCCAACACTGGTACTCAGTGGTGGGTGGCACAGTTGAACACGTTCCCTTTCCTGGGTACGCGGAGCAAACTGTCACCTTTATCAGACTTTCCGCTCTGGCGCACGCAGGAGGTGGGCGCAGATTCCCGGTCAGAGGTTTGCTGAGCTCAGGAATCCTAGGCTCCTGCCCACATCCCCATCCCCACCCTGCAGGGAGGGGCCTGGCTGGGAGCCCCACAGCGCTGGCTGTGAACCCAGGCCCAGGCCTCTTCATGCTTCCTTGTGAAAGAGTAAAAGCCTCCTTGTGCTGAGGACCTGCCAAGGAAGCTAGCTCTCACATTCTCTGGCTAGCACAGCCTGGCTGTATTTACCCATGGAAGTGTCCTGGCTATTGTTTTTGTAAATTTTAACAGCTTGTGTGGGGCCAGAGGAGGCTGAGTCCAAATGCTTCTCTCCATTTTTCCTGGCTCAGGTCTGGAATCCCACCCCTCCGGGAGGCCAAGGTTGAGGTCAAGTTAGAACTTATCTCTAAAAAATGAAAAGGACTGGGGATATAGCTCAGTGGCACAGTACCCCTGGTTCAATCTCCAGAACCAGAAAAAAAAAAAAAAAAGGAGAAATAAAAACAGTTCAGTTTTGTTTATATGTCACCTGCAGATTTCCTGTGCAGTTGGGCAGCTGAAGCTGGTGAGCAGGCCCAGGCAAGTCGCTGGCCTAGCTCCACAGTGGCTGCATTCCAGTTCCTTCCTCATTTATTTCCGAGGCCCACTTGCATAAAGGAGTCTGTAAAGCTTCCGTGGGCAATGCAGCGGTGTAGAGGTGGAGGTTGTGATGGGTGGGCAGGATACATTTAAAAATTCTTTTTTCATATTATCTGTTTTGTTTGTTTATAGTGAAGCTCAACAAAAGTACTGGGGATTGAACCTGGAGGCCTTACCAGTAAGCCACATCCCCAGCCCTTTTTATTTTTGAGTCAGGGGCTCACTCAGTAGCTGAGGCTGGCCTTGAACTTGTGTGATCCTCCTGCCTCAGCCTCCTGAGATGCTGGGATGAGCTCATGGATTTACACATATTTAGTAGGTTCTATGCCACTGCAATTGTCTTTATTTATTTATTTTTTTAAAGAGAGAAGGACAGTGAGAGAGAGAGAGAGAGAGAGACAGAATCAATTTTTATTGAGTTTTTCACATGGCTTTCATTGTTGTGACACTTAGTTGTGTACGTGGTGCTGGGGTTTGAACCCGTGTACTCACGAATGCCAGGCAAGCGCCGTAACCGCAGAGCCAATGCTCTAGCCCCTCAATTCTCTTTATTTTTTAAATTAATTTTTTTTGTGGGTGTGTGTGTGTGGCACTAGGGGTGAAACCCACATCCTGGCACCTGGGCAAGAGCTCTGCCCCTGATTTAGATCTCCAGCTGTTTTATTTATTTTGAGATAGGGTCTTGCAAAGTTGCCCAGGCTGGATTTGAACTTTTGATCTTGGCTCAGCTGCCTGGACAGCTGGGATCACAGGCCCAGGACATTCCCGATGCAAATGCTGAGGGTGAAGTCCCTTGAACTTTCACTGCTGGAGCCCTTTCAAGTGCCTTTAAATCCTTCTGCGAGGAACCCAGTAACCCTGTCCTTTAGTGTCAGGATGCAAACCAACACCCACATACTCGCTCACACTAAAGTGCCCCAGGTGCTAATCAGATACTTCCAAGAGCTGTTTCAGGGTTTTGGACTCAACTTCTTCAATATTACATCTGCAAGTGCTGTGACTGCTGAGCCACAGCTCCAGCCCAAGCCACCGTCTTCTTTAAGGTGTGTTCTATCTTTTCGGGTTCCCTGGGGATTGGGGTCTCCGGGATGCATGTAACTTCCACTGGCCATCCCGTGCTGTGCTCACATATTGGGGTCACTTCTGCAGTGAAAGACTGTCTGTTGTCACTATGCATTGAGGAGGGGTGCCTATGTCTTGGGCTCAGCTCTTTTAAGAGGACCCTGGATATTTCTAAAGCCTTTTTTTCTGTTCTGGAAGGATCGACCCTTGACACACCTAGCAAAGGGGTCTACAGTACAACAAAGACCTGAAGTTTCCGGGGCACAGAGTGGGGACAATCTACTTGTCAATCATCAAAAAGGCTTCATTTTTACAAATTGTGTCCCCTTTTACACAGGGTGCCATTTAGTGCTCGGATTATTTTGGGTGCACAAGACACCGTTGAGAATGCCTCGCTGCACCATCTGTTGCAGGTGTGGCTCCTGCAGATGGGGCGCCCTCCCCTTCGTGTGTGTCTCACGCAGGTGCTTCACCAAGAGCCTGGCCAGTCTTGCAGGTGGGAGGAATTTTATCTCCACCTGGCCGTGCTATCCCAGGACTCAAAACTTCATTTCCTTGGCCCATTTCTCATCCTGCTCAGTATAAAAGGGTTTGCACTGGTCCGATTCAAGCTGAGGTTCTAGGGCTCCAATAAGTAGCTCACCTTTGGCTTGTCTGATAGGCTGCACTGTCTCCCGGCCCTCCCAGAAGTAAGCTGGTGGTCACCGTTTCCGTGTGTCTTGACAGGGGGTGCTGGTGCCAGCACGTCTACCAATGTCTGCATGAGACCGTGAAGGGCCATGCCTCCTTCCTTATGCACATATAGTCTGTACTCATTTTATAAGCCAGGCAGGCCTAGGACCAAGGCTGGCACGAGGTGCTAGGCTTTGTTCTAACTCCTCGGAGACAGCTTGGCATTCTGGGGTCCTAGATAAGGCTCTGTCTCTGCTCCATTTAAGGCTTCACACAGGAGTTTAGCTATTAGTCCAAAATTAGGGGACCAGAAATGACAGAGTCCTGACATTCCCAGGAACCCCTGTGATTGTCCTGCTTCTCCAAGGCTCAAGAGAGCCTGCCTCTCTCTATATATATTTCTCCTTCCCCTTCTCCTCCTCATTCTCCCTCCTCTTCTTTTTGAAAGAGAGAGACAGTGAGAGAGAGTTTTTCATGTGGCTTTCATTGTTCCGACACTTTGTTGTGTATGCACTGCTGAGGTTTGAACTCATGTCCTTGTGCATGGCAGGCAAGCACCATAACCACTGAGCCACTGCTCCAGCCCCAAGACAGCCTTGCTTCTGATCTTACCTCAAACTCTGGGTCCGTTGGCTGATCTGGAATCCAGATGGCAACTTGTTCGTGTCAAGTCCACAGCAGGCGAGGAGGTTCAGTGCAGCCAGAGTGTTTGGACAGCAGTGTTCACAATCTGGCTGGCAATAGGCTTCCTTGATCCGGCTACAGCTCTCACAGGGTTTTGCTAGACTTGTTAAACAGAGTGGCAGAGGTTTTGAATCTCTGAGGTAGGACAGTCCTGCAATACTTAGTAGTTACTCTGGTATCAGGATTCTGCCACTCAAAAGCAAATAGGGCTAGAGCAGTTACAGCACTTGCCCGGCATGGGCAAGTACACGGGTTCAAACCCCAGCACCACGTACACAGCTAAGTGTTAGAGCAACGAAAGCCACGTGAAAAACTCAATAAAAATTGATTCTCTCTCTGTCTCTGACCTTCTCTCTTAAAAAAAAAAAAAAAAGCAAATAGTAAGTGGGACTTCCTTTCCTTTCCAGGGGGACGCATCCTCCAAATCTAGCACTGAACCAGCCATAGTTACCTGGCATCGCAGTCAGCACGGGGCATGGACTTGGCACCACGGGCTGCATTTCCTAAACAATAAGATATCTCTCAAAGCAGTACTCATCCGTGTGAGGTTTCTTTTTTCTCTTTTTTCAACTTAAATTTTTTTTCCATCTGACCTTTGTTTCTCCGACATTTAGTTGTGTATGTGGTGCTGGGGTTTGAACCTGGGTGCATGCCAGGCAAGTGCTCCAACGGCTGAGCCACCACTCCAGCCCCAGGGTGAGGTTTCTAGCACAGCGGGAGTACTGTAAGGTACCTGGCAAAGCTCATGCAATCCATGTTTTAAAAAATTTGTCCAGAAGGGGATGGATGGACCCTCATCAATGCTGCTTTTATTTACTTATTTACTTATTTTGAGAAGGACACAGAGAGAGAAACACAGAGAGAATAATTTTTCTTATTGAGTTTTTCACATGGCTTTCATTGCTCTGACACTTAGCTGTGTACGTGGGTGCTGGGGTTTGAACCCGTGTACTTGTGCACGTCAGGCAAGCACCGTAACCACTGGGCCACTGCTCCAGCCTGATGCCTCTCTCTTAAAGGGGGCATTGTTTCTTCTTGGGTTGAGTTACCGCCTCCTTCAAGAAACACAGGGCCTCACTCACTTTTAGTAGACCTCCAGCAGAGCAGACTCAGTTTCCTTTTTCTGGGTGGCAAGTGAAAGCTGAGGCCGCAGTGCGTGTTCTGCTGACTCTTGCAAACGGAGTCACTGGGAAAACTCAGACCAAAGGGCACAATCAAAAGCCTTCAAACTTGTTTTCAATGCCTCTTTAACACCGATTTCATTCATGTTTACACCAAACCACGTAAGCCCCTGAACAACTACACCACAATGGGGTTCCCTGCCCTCCGCCCCCTCCTGCATGATGGGACCTATATCTCACACGTAAATAAAACTTACAGTGTTTACTCTTCCCTTCCATGATTGTCCATGGATTTTGTTCTTCAAATTTGTGAGACAAGAATCCAAACCAAAATTGGGGAAGTGAGAAATCTAGTCTCCTCTTGAAACTCTGGCTTCTGCGGCATATTTTGCGGTGGCATATTCGGATCCCCTTTACAAATTTCCATGTGTCAATATCCCTTCTGGCTGATTTCACGTGACCAGAGTGACATCTGCGTGTATGGAGTTGGGAGTGTGCGCAGTGGCTCCATCCTGCTAGCCTGGGGGGCGCAGCGCTTGGCTGGCTCTACCCCTCCCTCTACCTGAGGCGGGTGCATGAGGACGGAGGGAATTAAAAGGTGCCATAGTTGTTATTCTGCTTAATTCCCTTAGACAGGCCACAAATTTAGAATAACACCACCAATAATATTGCTGCCAGTATGCTTACTGAAAACGTTACGAGTGTGGTAGGGCAAACGAAAATGTAAGGACACTTTGGCAATGGGACAAAAGAGAATGGAAAGGAGTTGGAGCCGTGGCTGAGCTGTAGGGGCGCTTGCCTGGCATGCGCAAGGACCCAGGTTCAAACCCCAGCACCACATACACAACTAAGTGTTGGAGAAACAAAGGCCAGAAGAAAAAATAAATAAAAATTGGTTTCTCTCTCTCTCTCTCTCAAAAACGAAACAAAAACAACCAAACAAACCAGACTGGAAAAGTTTCTGCAACCTGAGGTTGTGAACGCTGATACCCGGTGCCCCTGCTTCCTGCCGGTTAACCACACAGGCTTGCAGGATGACACAGGAAACTGGGTGCCGGGACCTGAGAGGCTGGGGGCTGGGGAGAAGAAATCCTTCCCTTTGGCTGCTGCAGCAGAAGTTCCTTCCCAAGCTGTGTACGCTGAGTCCCTAGGCTGATGATAAGTTTATAACTATCCAATAGAGTCGCACCAGCATCCTTGCCTTGCTGTAACCAACTGCTTATGTGTGAGGGTCAAAGCCCTGCTGCGTTCTGGGCTTTGAAAATTATCCCTCTGGGCTGTAACCACTAATAAAGTGTTATTTCCAGATCTTGGAGTCCTGACCCTTATTTTCCCACTGAACAAGGACTTCATAAGCTCTTCACTTTTTTTCTGAAAATATCTAATTGGTAGGAAACAGGCACAGCGGTGGAAAGTGAGGTGAAGAGAATTTATCTTGCCCACTGTTCTGCTTGCTGCCCCACTTTCTCTTTTAAAAAGCAATTAACCAGGGCTGGAGCGGTGGCTCAGTGGTTTCGGCACTTGCCTTGCGTGTGCAGGGATGCAAGTTCAAACCCCAGCACCACGTATACAGCACAGAGTTGGAGCAGCAGAGGCCAAATGAAAAACTAAATAAAACTGATCCTCTCTTTAAAAAAAATAAAGCAATTAACCTTGCAGCCCTGCCTGTCTTAAGTGGACAGGGTACATTACATTCTTCAGCAAACGATTGTTATCTGCAGGGGAAATGCAGGACCAAAATGCTGATAAGGAGAACACAAGTTACCCTGAAGGTGGGGGATTTGTGATCCTTACTTAGACCCTGATCCCAGAACTCGGGGGAATAAGAGTCATTCCCCCTAACCACAAAATCTGTAAGAACAGGCTCTAATTATAACTGGTCTACACGAGCCAAAGTGACCTACCGTGGTGGACACACTGTGGGCACTGAAAATCTGATGATTTCACAGACAACAGATGTCTCTGAAGAAGGGACCAAGGATTCCCAGAGAGATGGGGGAACTTGACCCAGAACCAGTGGGCTTCATTTTTGGGTGCAGGGGTACTTTATCACTGAGCCGCATTCTCAGCCTTTTTAATTTTTGGTTTTGAGACAGGGTCTCACTAAGTTGCTTAGGGTCTAAGTTGCTGAGGCTGGCCTCAAACTTGAGATCCTCCTGCCTTAACCTCTCAAGTTGCTGGGATTACAGGTGTGCACCATCATGCCTAGCCCATGAGGGTTCTTGATGCCCATGATGGAGAAGAATTTCAGCACATGCCAGTCAAAGGCACAGACGGAGGTTTGTTAGGAAGTACATACACATTCAAGGGAGAAGGTCTGGAGATGATATCAGCAGCTCCTCGGAGTAAATCAAGGAGCATGCACTTGGGGGATAATGGTTAGGGGATAATGGGGTCCGTCTCCAGTGGGATCGACCTGGGTAGGGCAGTTAATACTCGTAGAGGGCTGGTGCTCGGGGCTGGACTAGAGGTGGAGGCAGGGTGGAGCCACACAATTCCATGCCAGTGTTTCATTTCTGTATTTTACAAGGGCATGGGCCAATGGAATGTCACTCAAAATCTACAACTGTGTTTTCTGCATCTTAAATTTCCTTTAAAATTCAGTATCTCGGGGCTGGAGTGGTGGCTCAGCAGTCACGGCACTTGCCGGGCATGCGCAAATACGTGAGTTCGAACCCCAGCACCCACGTACACAATGAACTCTTGGTGCAACAAGGGCCACATGAAAAACTAAATAAAATTGTTTCTCTCTCTCTCTCTCTCACTGTTCCTCTCTCTTTAAAAAAAAAAAAGACAGTGCTAAAATCCAGTGTCTCTCTCTATCTGAAATCCCTCTCCCAATATCATCCTGCTGTCAGTCAAAAGTTAAGAGGTGGACCTGGGTGGGCTCTCTAGAAAGTTTCCTAGAACCCCCGATAAAA
Organism: Aplodontia rufa; assembly: GCA_004027875.1. Classification (NCBI taxonomy): domain Eukaryota; kingdom Metazoa; phylum Chordata; class Mammalia; order Rodentia; family Aplodontiidae; genus Aplodontia; species Aplodontia rufa. The sequence goes on along the minus strand of PVKS010021206.1, from coordinate 22,229 downwards.
CTGGAGGGCAGGAGGGGCGTGCCACCTTACTCTGAGAGGACCCACTCTCTCCCTTGAAAGTGTCCCTTTGCTCTCTCTCTTTTTTTTATTTTAAAGCAAGAGGGACAGTGAGACACAGAGACAGACAAAATTAGAATTAATCTTAGTTAGTTTTTCACATAGCTTTCATTGCTGTGACCCCTCGTTGCGTACGTGGTGCTGGGATTTGAACCTGCGTACTTGTGCATTCTAGGCAAGCGCCATAACTGCTGAGCCACTGCTCCAGCTCCCCTTTTCTCTTTTCTTAACCCTTCTAATAAACTGCTACTCTGAGGGACATATCTGAATTCTTTCAGGTATGACTGCAAAAATTAGGGTGAACGGGGGCCTTTGTGCTGCCTCAGTTCACAGACAGCCTCACGCCCTGCAACATGAAGGGTGGCTAAAGACACGGTTTCTCGGCACCCATCTCCTCTGCTCCAAGTTACCTTGATTCCAGGAACAAGACCTGGTCCCATGAACATCTTGGACATGTGGCAGCTACCGCCCCCCCCCCCCCGGGGCCACAGCAACTTCCTATTGGGGACAAGGCACAGCTTTGAGACAGATCTTGAGACACTGATGGACAGACCACGCCTGATCAGGATCCCCTACTTCGCCAGCACACAAAGTCCAACGCTTGCTACCATTCCTTTGTGTAAAACCTCAGGGCCATGGTCAGCCCTGGAACACAAGGCTGAGGACAGGGGTCCCCTCGTCTTCCTGGTGCAGCTGCACAGAACACAGTTCCTTTCCTGTTAGGTCTTGGGGACAATTGGTAAGACCTGATTCATTGGACTCTGAGAGTCTGGTGTCTGGCCTAAGCTTCCAGTAACTGAACAGCAATTTGTATTGACATCTGTGCTCCTAGTTTTTCCCTATTATAAAAAACCAGCCCTTGCAGGGCGTGGTGGCACATGCCTCTAATCCCAACAGCTCAGGAGGCTAAGGCAGGAGGATTGCAAATTCAAAGCCAGCCTCAGCAACTTAGCAAGGCCCTAAGTAACTTTGTGAGACCCTGTCTCAAAATAAAAAATAAAAATGGATTGGGGATGTGGCTCAGGGCTCAGTGGTTAAGAGCCCCTGAGTTCGATCCCTGGTTCCAAAACAAACAAACAAAACCCATCCTACGTCCTGGATTTTGTTAGAGCATAGAACCTTTATGGCGTACCACAGATTAACCCTATTTTGGTCTTAATTCAAAAGAAAGTGTATCTGATTTTTTTTTCTTCAGTGCTGGGTACTGAACACAGGGCCTGGCACATCGCATGGTGGGCAAGTCTCTACCTCTGAGCCACACCCAGCCCTCTCCAAGAATGAGTCTTTACTCTGAAGTGCCTTCCTTGTCATTCTGATTGTCTCAGGCTTCTTTTCTGGCTTCTTAATCTGGCCTCCAACTTTCATCAGCTCCTTTTCTACCAGAGACCATGGGAAGTAAAGGCTTTGAATTCTCCCATGTTGAGAGCAATCACCTGCGCCCCTTATACTTGTGTCTGGAGGGGCAGGGAGCAAAGCCCGGTGCACAGAGCAAGCATGATACCGAGCATGCGCAACAAGGCCTAAGCTTACGGATGATGGATGGCATGGAACTAAAGGAGCAGAGGTGCTCACCATATGTTGTTTAGAGATAAGAAATTGTTTGGGACCAAGTGTGGTGTGGCTCCCTAAGTTGATTGGACCAAGTGTGGTGTGGCCCAATAGATGGGCATGTATTAACTCAAAAAACAAATAAAAAGAGAAAACCAAAGACAACAGCAGATAGATGCGCCAGGATGACCTGTGAGTGAAGACACCACAGAGAAGACTCCACCAAGGACTTCCCTCTGCTGAGGACAGCCGACTCTCCCAGAGGACGCCACCAAGGACTTCTCTCCGCTGAGGACAGCCGACTCTCCCAGAGGACTCCACCAAGGACTTCTCTCCGCTGAGGACAGCCGACTCTCCCAGAGGACTCCACCAAGGACTTCTCTCCGCTGAGGACAGCCGACTCTCCCAGAGGACGCCACCAAGGACTTCCACCTCTACAGATGGCGACTCCAACCACCCTCATTGCATCGACCTGCCACCATTGACTATCCACCCATGCTGGTGAATACAGAGTAGAGACATTTCTCTGAAATGACTCCTCGCTCGTTGAACTCACACATGAGCTTGCCTTGCCGTTGACTACTTGGTGATTGACTATGTTAGATGCTCCACACAGAGATTTACCTAATATTTGTGTGGGGTGATTAATTATTAAGTAATTGGTAATTGAGAGTGTGTAATTGATAATTGCTACTTAAGAGAGTGTACTGGAGTGCTGTGTAATAACCTGAGCGTGTGACTATTATGTTTGACAATTGAATTAAGGCCCTTAAATAAAGAGATTTAAAATTAAGGAACCTGCCTAATTGTGTCCTCCATATTTCACACAGCTACTAATTGGTGTTGTCTGAAAGAACCATCTTGAGACTAAGAATTGAAGCCTTGGTCAGTTTAAGTAGCCACCGCAAGGCGGAGGGGCAATAATATATCCGTAACCTTGCAAAGCTCGACCCCTACTGGCTGTCTTGAGAAACTCCACTCCTGACAACTTGAAAATACCTTTTTCCAAATATGAATTCCTTGGCTCACATTTCCTTTCTTTGCAAATCCTAGATATGTTTACTCTGCTTTCTTCCAGCAGAAGGCAGGCTGTTAGCTGGGGGTGCACCTGTAATTGCAGGGATTTGGGAGGCTGGGGCAGGAGGATGACAAGTTTGAGGTCAGCCTCAGCAACTTAGCAAGACTCTAAGCAACTTAGTGAGATCCCATTTCAAAAATTAAAAAAAGGGTGCTTGGGATTTGGCTCAGTGGTGAAGCACCTTGGGTTCAGTTCAATGTATGGTACCAAAAGCAAAATGGGGAGCTGGGGATGTGGCACCAGGAACACTGGGTTCAATCCCAGTACACACACACACACACACAAACACATACACATAGGAGGGGAAAATCCAATAATTTTACTGGAATTGTGAGGATGGGGTTAATGTGAAAACCAGACAAACTCCTTCTTGTCCAGAGCACTCACACAGAGAGCAGCATGATCTAAAACTGCCTGTTTTGGGAGACACTACAAGGCTATAAAAACAACTTAAGAATGTAAACCCACGGCCAGAGCCAAAAGAAAACCTTGACAAACAACTACCTATAGGGTCCAGATGTCCTTGTGGTAGCAACACAGAAACCCCTAGGCCCATAGCCAACAGCAGCAGAGGTCACAGTCCCCCACCTGCCTTCACCCACTCCTGGAACGCCAAGGATTGTGACTCCAAGCTTGCAGAATTTTCCTTTATAAACCCTGACTCTCAGAGTCTCGGGCCGCTCTCCTCCACCCGCTGTGTCCGAGTGCTGGACGGTGGACCGAGCTCGAGCTTGGACTCAGTAAACCCCTGTGTGATTGCAGCGGACGCCGGGCTCCGTGGTGCTTTGGGGGTCTCATGGATCGGGCATAACAGAATATATCTTGGTGTTGAGCTTTCTGAATCAATACTCTGATTCTTTTTTTCTTTTCTTTTTTTTTTTAAAGAGAGATGGACAGGGAGAGAGAGAGAGAACTAATTTTATTAGGTTTTCATATGACTTTCGTTGCTCAGACACCTTGTTATGTATGTGGCGCTGTGTTGTTTGTGGTTCAAACCCGGGTCCTCGTGCATGCCAGGCGAGGGCCGAAACCGCTGAGCCACCGCTCCAGCCACACTCCGTGTTTCAAGCAGGTGCGTGTGTTTGTGTCTGCCTATATGCCTTTCTTTTTCTTTTCTTTCCTTTCTTTTTTTTTCTAAGACAGGTTCTCTCTGTTGCCTAGGCTGGCTTCAGATATGTGGTCCTCTCGTATCAGCCTCCCAAGTAGCTGGGATTGTAGGTATGCGTCACCACACCTGGCTCAAATACGTACTTTTTTATTTCAGGAATTTTTTTTTTTAAAGAGAGAAGGACAGTGAGAGAGACAGAGAAAGAGAGAAACAACTTTATTTAGTTTTTCACATGGCCTTAGTTGCTCCAACACTCAGTTGTGTATGTGGTGCTGGGGTTTGAACCGGGGTCCTCGTGCTTGCCAGGCAAGTGCCGAAACCACTGAGCCACCGCTCCAGCCTCAGGAAATTTGTTTTGAATCATGGGTTCTAGAATTTGCTCAGTTCTCCTTGTAATTCCTCGTGTTTGGAGATTGCTGTTTCCTCCAACTTTGCTGTATTTTTCTTGAATGCGTTTCTTCTTTCTTCATTTGTTCATGAGTTTTAGGATTTTCTCCTTCTTACTTCCTATCTCTTCTAAGGTAGTACTGGCTATGTTTATGTCCTCATGCTTCTTGTAGTTGACTATTTTTTAGATTTCTTTTGTAATTTATAAAAATGTTTCCATTGGTGCATTAGCGCTATACACAATGGTGGGGCTCATTTTGACACAACCACGCAGGCTTGGGATGTAATTTGATCCATTTCAGTCACTTGATATCTGCTCCCTCACACCCTCCCCCTCTCCTTTTCCACTGGCCTTACCCCATTTATGGTCTTTATAAATTGCTACTTTACAGATATACAGAAAGGTGGAAATCACCGCGGTACCTTCACACGTGCACGTCGCACACTTCGGTCAGACTCATTCTGCTGTTTCTCCGTTTTTCTGTCCTTCCCAGCACCCTCTCCACCCCTTTCTTCTACTCCACTGATCTCGATTCTTGCTGTCTTGAAGTTCCTTACCCCACTTTCCCCCCCTTATTTTGCTCTGGCTTCTGTCCCTAGCGTCTCCAGTGTTTTTAACATGAAGAGGTGCTGGATTTTTCTGCATCTACTGAGAAGATCATGTGATTCTTGTCCTTAATTCTACTTATGTGATGAGTCACATTTATGGATTTGCATATATATTGAACCAACCTTGCACTCCTGCTATGAAACCCACTTGATCATGGTGTACTGTCTTCTTAAGGTGTTTTTGAAGGTGGGTTGCTAATGTTTTACTAAGGATGTTTGTGTATGTGGTCACCGGGCACCAGGGATATTGATCCATACAGTTTTGTTTTTTTCTTGGTGTATCTTTGGTTTTGGTTTCAGAGTCATACTGGCTTCATGTAATGAATTTGGGTGTCTCTTACCTATTTCATGCAATCATGTGAGGCAGACTGGCATTAGTTATTTAAAATTTTGGTAGTCTTTGGGGCTGGAGAGGTGGCTCAGTGGTAGAGTGCTTGCCTGGCATGTGTGAGGACCAGGGTTTGAACCCCAGCATCACATGTACAACTAAGTGCTGGAAAAATGAAAATCAGATGAAAAAATAAACAAAACCGACTCTCTCACATCTCTTTTTAATTTTTTGGGGGGTAGATCTCCGATGGGAATTCATCAGGTCCTGGGCTTTCCTTTGTTGGAAGAATTTTAACTGCTGCTTCAATGTCAATGCCTGATTTTAGTCTGTTTAGGTTTTCTGTTTCCTTTTGGTTCAATTTGGGCAAAAATGTGTCTAGAAACTTGTCAATCAGTATCTTCTAGGTCTTCCAGTTTGAGGATGAATTTTCAAGATAGTTTCTCATGATCCTCTGCACTTCAGAAGTCGGTGGTGATCTCTCCTTTTGAGTCTCAGTGTTATTGATTTGGGTCTTCTCTTTTTCATTTGGCTTATTTTGCAAAGCATTTATCAATCTTGTCTTTCAAGGAGCCAGCTTCTGATCCTTCATGTTGGTTTTTGTTCTCAATTTCCCTGGTTTCTATTATTTCCTGTCTTCTACTGATTTTGGAATTGGTTTGTTTCTTCTTTTTCTAGGGCCTTGAAGTATAACATTAGATTATTTATTTGAGATCTAATTTTAAAATGTTAAGCACTCAATGCTGTAAACTTTATTCTTAGATTGCCTTCATACCATCTCAAAGATTTTGATGTATTTTATCTCTGTTCTTATTTGCTTCTAGGAATTTAAAAAAATTTCTCCCCTAATTTCTTTCTCATTCAAAAGTGTATTATTTCATCTCCAGTTGTTAAGATGATTTGTTTTTATCTTGTTACTGATTTCTAATTTTATTCCATTAGAATCTGATAAGATGGAAGGAATTATCTCTATTTTTAAAATTTTTTTTTTTTGTATTGGCTACGACTTGCTTTGTTTCCTAAAATGTGGCCTATTTTAGGGAAGGTTCATGTGATCTGAGAATACAGTGAGTTCAGTTGTTGATGGGTGGACTTTTTGGAATATTGTATAGATGTGTGTTAGGTACACTTAACATTTTTTAGTTCTGAAGATCATTTAGTTTATGTCTGGATGTAATTATGAGAGAGGTGGGTTGAAATTATCTAGCATTGTTGTATTGGGTCTATATGATTTTTTATGCATTTAGTGAACTGATGTTTAGGGCATAAATATTTGTAATCATTATGTTTTAACCAGAATGGGGTGACCTTCTTTGTCTCTTCCAATTAGTTTTGTCTTGAAGTCTATTTTATCATATATGAGAGTAGCTACTCCTGCTTGCTTTCAGTCTTCAATGGCATGGAATACCTTTTTCCATTCTTTCACCTTCAGTCTGGATGTCTTTACCTGTCGGCTGACTCTCTTGTAAACAACACATGTGTACATCATTTATCTTCAGTGTTTCTGGAGATGACTTTTATTTCCTGCCACTTAGATTTATTTCTGATGTTTAATTCAGACTTGATTCTCCTTTAATTGACTATTCTTTTGGTGAGATTTACCTATGCTTTGGCTATGATTATATATTTTTCATTTCTTTTCTGTTAAATGTCTTATTGAGTATGTTTTCCAGTGCGGGCCTAGTGGTTATGAATTCTTTTGGTTTCGGCTTGTCATGGACAGTTTTAATTTCATCTTTAGTTCCAAAGGGTATAGCAATTGCTGGCTATAGCAATCTCAGTTGGAACGCATTATCTTTCAAGGTTTGGTATATATTATTCGAAGTCTTCCTGGCTTTTATAGCCTGAGCTGAGAAATCAGTACAACTTCTAACTGGCTTATCTATCCGTATGTCTTGCTGTCTTTCTCTTGTGGCTTTTACAATGCTATCCTTGTTCTGAAAATTAAGTATTTTAATTATAATGTGTCTCTTTTGATTTTGTCTATTTGAGGTTCTAAATGCCTCTTGTATTTGGATTTCTGATGTGGTTCAGTGAAAAGACTGAGCATTCTTTTAGTTTGTATTCTGGATCCTTCAGGTGCATCAATGAATCTTATTTTTGGTCTCTTAATGGTATCCCAGATTTCGTGAATATTGTGGTCATGATCTTTTAACATTTTTTTCTTTACTGTTGACTTTATTTTCAAAATCATATACTTTGTCTTTGAGGCCTGAGAATCTATTGTGATGTTTTCTTTTTTCTTTTTTTTTTTGAAGTGAGAGGAACAGTGAGAGAGAGAGAAAGACAGAATCAATTTTATTGAGTTTTTCACATGGCTTTCGTTGCTCTGACACTTGTCCATGGTGCTGGGGTTTGAACCCACGCCTCTGTGCATGCCAGGCAAGTGCCGTAGTAACCACGGAGCCGCAGCTCCAGCCCCTGATGTTTTCTTTTTTTTTAAAAAATTATTAAAGAGTTATTATACAATCATAAATACATATAAAGTAACAATATGATATGCATTTGTTCTTAAACCAGAATTGCCCCCACATTGCCCCATGCCAGTCTCTTGATTCTTCTATATTTTGCCCCTACCAGCGAAACAAATGCTGAGATTGTAAATTATCTAGAATTAGATGATTGCATAAGTATTCTTTGGATTCTCAGGGTGGCAAAGAGTGCGCTACGTTGTTGTCTCCCTAGATCCCTCCCTATCCTCCCTGGCTCCCCCCCACCTACCTGCGCCCCCCGCCATATTTATAGTTGCCCTAGATTGTGTCACTATGCCTTTGCTGGATCTAATACATGAGTTTCACTACCTTTCACCCAAGCCTGGGTTTAGCTCTAGCCGATTGGTGATTTTGATTTATTGAATCTTTCATTTCTAGGATTTCTGTTTGATTCTTTTTCAGATCTCTTTATTGAACTGTTCTTTCATTTCCTGTATTGTCTAAGTTCATTCCTTAGATCTTCTTTTAGTTCATTGAACGTATTGATTATCCACTTTATAAATTCTTTTCCGGCCTTTCCTCTACTGTGGTGTTCATGGGGTCAGCTGGGTTGTGAGCTACCCGGGGTGGCTGGTTCCTTTGATTTTTGATATTGTTAGTGTTTCCACTCATCTGATGGAATGATTAGCTCTTCTGTTTTGATATAAGGGGCTTTTTAGTGAGTTGTTTTCTTTTGACCGTGTGTCCTGGGCTGGTTGAGTGTCTGAAACAACCCCCAAGCCCTGGGAGCCCCACACAACAGATGACCCCCATGGTGAGAGACTGCCCCTTGAAGTGGGAACTGTTACGCCCCGAGGAGACGGAGGCTCCCCCTGCACCGAGCAGGTGCAATCACAATGGGAACCAAGTCACCCTCGAGTAAGGACGTCCTTTCCAGTTCTTCACAGAACCATTCCTAAGACAGTGACCAACCAGACCCCAGACTGGCCAGGTGACTTACCCTGCCAGCTATGCAACGCCCCTGCCATGCAAGTTCCAGCTCTTGCCTTTGTCCCCCTTCCTATAAAACTAAAAAGGTTCTGTCCATCCCTGAAAGATAGATATTTGGTCACTGTCCCTATATATCTGTTCTTCCCAATGTGGCCACACTAAAGCTGTGTGATTCTAGTGAATGTGACTGATGGAAAGGTGAAAGGAGATGGTGCAGCAGGTCTCTCGTCAATGGCAGCAGTGCTCTTTGGAGAAAGGGTCAGTTCTCACACTGGAGCAGGGATGATGCAAGTTGACCCTGGAGAAAACACAGAAGTGCTCAGAAACTAAAAAAACACACAGTTTGTTGGAAGATCTGTCCCACACCAGGAAAATACAGAGCTCTATTTACCAATTACACGTTAACGCAGGTGAAATGGTATCTTTAGAAAATTAAAGAAAGTTTGGAAACCAAACCCAAATGAACGAAAACTAGGTCGTGTCACAGTGGCACAATAGCTACCTGAAAGACATCACAGTAGCCAGAGATAAGTGATTTGTGCAGTAAAATTGTATGGTATTATGCTATTACTCAAAGCACTAAATAAATACCTGTGAGTTCACACTCACAGAAATGATAACAAAAAATACATACATCAGGATGAGACAAAGTTTCCTTACAAAAGAATTAGAAATAACATGTAGACACCTGTCCAAGAGATAGAGCTGGTTCCCTCTCCTTGAATGTGGCATGGAGTCAGTGACTTGTTCCTTGCCAAAGAACAGAATGTGAACAGGAACAACAGCACCTCACAGTGGGGGAAGCAATAGACAGCATCTTAGCCAAGCAATCAGGCTTAAGATCCCACGGATGACCAGGTTATAACGCACCTTTGGGTGCAGTGTGAGATGTGCTCTTCCCTAACCCATAACCCACATGTAATTCCTAACTACCATCAGCACAAATCAGACAACTGTAAAATACCCAGGGCTCTTCAAAGCTCCAAGGTAAGGCTGGGTGCACTGGCACACCCCGGTAATCCCAGAGACTTGGGGACTGAGGGAGGAGGATCACAAATTCAAGGTCAACCTCAGCAACTTAGACCCTGTCTCAAAATAAAAAATAAAACTGATATAATTCAATAGTAAAGTATCCCTGGATTCAATCTGCAGTACCAAAAACAAACAAAAGCTTCATGGTCAGGAAAAAAAGACTGGGAAACTGTCAAAGACCAGAGGAGACCAAAGAGGCAAGACGACTAAATGCAAAGTGAATCCCTGGATGGGATTCTGGAACAGAAAGTGTTAGTGGAGAAACAGCCCGGGAAAGCAGCTCCGTGGTAGTGTACCTGACTATCAGGCATGAGGCCCTGGGATCTCCAGTACTGCCAAAAAAAAAAAAAAAAAAAAAAAAAAAAAAAAAAAAAAAAAAGAAATTGGAATAAAGTGAGGAGTTTAATTTTTTAAGATCACATCAGAATTAATTCCACAATAATATTATTGTGTGGTCTAGCAAGCTAGTTAATATCATTTGATGAGCAGTCTAAATTAATATGATTAATCTTACCTAAATCATATTTTCAAACTAGATTTTCAAATCTGGAAACATACATGCTTAAAGTTTTAAAGACACAATTTTGGAATAATAGAAAATGTAGCATTTCTAAGGAGAAAATTAACAGAAAATGTGCGAACCCCGTATGGATAACATTGTAAAATTTTATTGAAGGACACTGTAGAAGATTCAATGACTGTTTTGACACAAGCCATAGTATGGCAAAGACTTTAATCCTTCCAAAACCTATCAATTCAAGGTAATTCCAATTTAAAAATCTCACCAAGGTGTTTTAATGAACAGGGACAGCTGATTTTAAAATATACAAAGAATACCTGGCAGGCTCCTAGAGAAACAAGGCTGTGTAGTGTGTCAGGATGGCTTTCTACTAAGCGGGCAGCATGTATGTAAAATGTGTTCTATGAATGAAGCCCTGTAACATAAAACAATTTTTTCATAAAAGATCAACAAAACTAAAACTGAGTCTGAAAACTGTCCACACCATTTATTATCCATGGCCTTGGAGAACACGGTTTACTTTTTAAGCCTCCATCTGCTAACTCAGACCAAGAATCTGAAAGAATTTCAGTGAGGACTTGATGAGACCTGAGTAGGTTCTCTCACATGATAACTGGCATCTGAGTTGACCAGTACCCCACAGAAGCAGGGTGAAGTGGGCAGTCCCAGTGGACCTTGGTTTGGACCTGGTTTCCTCTTCTCTGACCATGCCACTCCTCAAAGCAGTGGGTGACACACACGGATGCCCCCAACACAGTGCATAAAATCTAGAAGGAAAACTGCTCAGACACATTAAAATACATTCAATCTATTTCAGCCAACTCAAACTGAACGTTCCCTCTTCCTCTAAAAAGAAACCTTTTTATTATTATTATTACTTCAACATAGACTTACATATTGGAGGGAATTGTTGTTACATAATCATGCATGCATGGATATCGACTTAGTGAGGTGAGGTTGATCCTAGACCAGGATCAACCATTCCCTGATCAACCCACTTCATCCACTCCCTGAACTCATGTCTCCGCTGTAATTCCACCATACTATAGATTGAAATGAACATTTACATGTATAATTGTTGACATTTCTGAATTTCTCTGCCTGTCTGAGTATACCTAGGCTTCTAATGGGAATTGAGTATTCTCTATTGTAATGATAACCCCCCTTATCCCTCCCTCTCCTCCCTCCCTCTTTCTCTTCTCCCTCCACCTTCCTATGGTTCACCCCACTTATGTGGAGTTTCAGCTATGGTGAGTTTATTATTTAAACTTAGCTGACTATCATCCTGTTGTAGGTTTTACACTAGCTTCCACATATGAGAGAATATTTGGCCCTTAAGTCTCTGAGTTTGGGATATTTCACTCAGCATAATTTTTCCCATTTCCATCCATTTGGCTGCAAAAGGCATGATATTGTTCTAATAACAGAGTAGAACTCCATTGTATATATATACCGCAATTTATGAATGCATTCATCGAGCGAGGGGCGTCTAGGCTGGTTGCACAGTTTAGCTCTTGTGCACTGAGCTGTGTCTCTGCAGGGTGCACTTCTAGCTCTTTTGGGGAAATACCCAGGAGGGGGACAGCTGGGTTGTAAGGTAGTTACATCCTTAGTTTTCTGATGAGTCGCCACACTGCTTTCCAGAATGGCTGCACAAGCTTGCGGTCCCACCAGCAGTGCCTCAGTGTCTCTTTCTCCCCACGAGCCCTCCCTCCAGCATCTGTTATTGTTCCTATCGTTCATTTTGGCTGCTCTGACTGGAGTGAGTGAGGTCGAATCTCAGTGAAGTTTTGATCGTCATTTCTCTGATCGCCAGTGTTGCAGAACATTTTCTCATGAATGTATTGGCTTTCTGGACGTCCTCTGTTGATAACTTTCTGTTTGGTTCCCGAGCCCATTTATCGATTGGGTGATTTGTGGTTTTGGTGTTCGGTTTTTTGAGTTCTTTGCACATTCTGTCTGGATATTGGTCCCCTGTCAGAGGCATAGCATGCAACGCTTTCCACCTGTTCTGTGGGTTCTCTCTTGATATCCTTGACTCAATCTTTAGCTGAACAGAAGCTTCTCCGTTTCATGGCATCCCACTCATCCATTCTTGGTTTTTAGTTCTTGAGCTATGGGAGTCTTGCTGAGAAAAGGAAGTGCCTCTGCTGTCGTGGAGTGTTGATCCTACATTGTCTTCTAGCAACTGTATAGTTGCTGGTTTAATTTCTAACTCTTTCATCCATTTTGATTTTATTTTTGTGCAGGGTGAGAGATAGGGATCTAGCTTCAGTTGTCTGCACATGGCTGTCCAGTTTGTTAAAAGGAAACTTTTAAACTTTTAAAAACACAGAAATTGTCCTAACTTAAGAAAACATGTTAGAAGCTCTGGTCATGAAAACTTAGTGAGTGTCAAAAGCCGCATTTGGATTTCCATGAAATGGCGCATTAAATAAAACATAAAGCCCAGAAGAACTGAGTTAATGTCAGTCTAAGGAGGGCCACTTCTGCTAGCCTTGAGTCAAGGCCGCTTTCCAGGTGGGAATGCTTGTCCCAGCCATTCAAATACTGCAGACATATTTAAGTCTCTTACTTTCAGCCTTGATAGAAATGTCACTTTGGTGTCTTCCCATGCAGGGCAAAGCACAGCCCGAGTAGGAAGAAGGACCGGGCTCACATCACAGGCGAGAAATCAGAGTGCACGGATGTTCATGCCTGGGGCAGGCCCAGGGCCGATGGCCTGTGTTCCAAGGCACTCGTCTCACCAAGGTGCCTAATTCATTCTGGCCTGGTTCTGCGAAGATCCAGTATACAACATGCACATTTGTGAAAGCCCACTTTCATGTTGGACATTTTAAATATTTATCAACACCCCAAGAGCAAAATGGAATGAGAACTTATGGGATCAGAAGTGATCCTAGTTTATATCGTGGCCTCATTTTACAGAAAGAAAGGTGGGGGGTGTCTATAGCATGCAGGGAGCACAAGTGATATGTGAAGTTGTTATCCTAATCTTAGTGGTTTCTTATGTAGGGTTCACTGGATGCCAGCAGCTATCTATTCCAAGTGCCTTTCACAAATTAACGTGGATAACTTGCATACCCATGCATGAGCTTTGTTCCCCATTTAATAGACTGGGGCCCAACATATGAAGTAACTTTTCCAAAGACGCAAGCCTGGAGTGCGAGGAAGGTTCTGAACATGTGGCTGGGCCCAGTCCGCATGCTCTGAACACTGTCTCCCGCTTCAGCAACCTGCAGTTGTTTCCAGCTACAGATCCTTCAAGCTTTCCTCTCATTTACGCCACGGTGCTTTTTTTTTTTAAAGAAAGGGGACAGTGAGAGAGAAATTGAGAGACGCAATTTTTATTTAGTTTTTCAAGTAACTCAGACACTTTGTGTACATGGTACTGGGGTTTGAACTCGTGTACTTGTGCATGCCAGGAAAGCACCGTAACCGCCGAGCCACCGCTCCAGCCCCACCACGGTGCTTTTCAAGCACAGCTTGAAGCAGAATTAAATTTCTTCTTGCTAAGCACCTCCACTGACTGAAGTTTATACAAATGAGGATGAACGAAGCAATACAAGTAGGTAAGTAAATAAATAATTGAATAAAAATTGAAGCACCTGCTTATGGTAAATCACAAATCCAAGGCAAAATAACTTCAAGTTACTGCGCTTAGAATTTAAAGCTTAAATTTATTAATGTGGGTACCCTTGTAAGTATTTCATTCGATCCATCTGACTGATTAAAGATTAAACAGATGTACAATCCAACTGAGGAAAATTCCACTACAGCCAAGTCACATGAATGAGATAAATTCCTGGAAAGAAGCAATGGAATGTGAATTAGATAAGATATTAAGCACATCACATAAGTCCCAGCTTGTTGGAAACCACCATGCTGTGCGCAGAGCCTCTGAGATGAGGGAAGAGTTAACCAGGGCGCTCAGGAGGAGCCTGGAGAGTATGGAGACGCGCTGGAGCTGCATCACAGAATCTGGGCTCAATGGTTATTAGACTAGTTGTTTTATTTTGTACGTAGCAAGTCTTAAATTTACAGTCACAGCCCGGGGGTTTAGATAAAGGATGTCATTGTTTTCTCTTTTGCTCCTAAGTCAGTTAACCCAGGACTGGTAATTAAAATGTGAAAACATTTACAACACTTTTGACGCCAACTGTGTGGGTTTCCCCCTCATAGAACCAATTCTCCTGTTTTTCAGACACTGTGCATCCTACAATTCAGTCCAGTTCTGATGGTGACAGTCACTGCACACTTCACAGATTAAGGGCTTGATGTGACAAGACTGACCCCATGCAGAAACCAATCCCAAGCCTCAGGTTATCCCTGTACTTCTGACTATAAATCAGGGGTTCCCACAAGCCTTACCTGCCGCAGCTGCTTGAAGAACTCAGGAAAGCCCTGTACTTACCATCCCTGGCTTATTTACAGAAATAAAACTCAGGATCAACCAAATGGAAGCCCTGCATAGGGAGAGGTGTGGTGGTGGCTGGAGGACCCTGCCAGTGCCACAAGGGGGCCACCCACCAGAAGCCCAAGGAACCCTGGTTTTCAGGCGTTTTTATGGAGGTTCACTACATAGGAGAGATGGATTAAATACTGGCCAGGATCTCTAAGCCGTCTCCCCAACTACAAATTCTAGCCATGGAGACCAGCCCTCATCCTGAAGGTATCTGGGAGCACCAAGAATGATTTCTTTAAAACAAAGGTGCTTGTATCGTCCAGGAAATTCCAAGGGACCTAGGAGCTCTGTATCAGGAACCTGGGATTAAAGACCACACATTACAACACAAGATGTTCCTTGTTGGGCTCTGTGCAAAAGAAAATCGCTGTATTGGACGCCATGACACTTCTGTCTCCTCCTCCTTCATATTTCCCATGCTCTGAGCAAAACGGGCTATGCGCCTGAGTGCTACTTCCTCTCTCTCTTTGCACCCTCCCGGTTGGTGATAGATGACGACACCAACATAATAGTCCCTCATTGGCTGGGATAAGCCAGTCTGCCTCTCTATTGGTCCCTTAGCAGCCAGCTCTCGCTATAACCATCATGTGCATTAGGAATAAACGGGAGAAGTTTCAAGGTGCCATCCACGCGTGAGACTGAGTTTTTTTCCTGCCGCCAGGAGGGAAGGGACCCACAGAAAGGGAAGGAGGGTCCAGCATTCTGGCTGCCGGCTTTCGACCCCCCCCCCGCCCCCCTCCTCCCCGACCCGTCCTGATTCGGCTGCCTCCAGGGAACGATCCAGCCGGTCGGGTTGTTCGGCCCGCTGCCTGCTCCCGAATGCTGCGGTAGCGACAGTTCCTAATCACTGTTACCATGTATTGAATTATAAAGGTGTCAAAAACTGGGGACAGAAATTATATAGATATACACATGAAAACAGATGTCTCTGGGGTACCTCTGGGTTTCTCCTCCCAGTACTTTGCCTTTCTCTGGGTCTCCCCTTCTCCCTGGGAGCATCTTGGGTGTCTGGGCTGGCTCCTGCTGCCCCCACCACGCAACCTTCCTGGTCCACTGTAGCTGGCTCGAGGTGGGTGGCTCCACGTGCATGACCTCTGATGAGGCCCGTGGCTGCAAGCCTCTGCTGTTGAGCAGCTCACGCACCTGCCTTCTTTCCTCCACCGGCCCTCTGGAAATGGGCACAGAGCACTCCTCCCAGCCCAGGCCATCAAGATGTCCAGAGTCTTCTCTGCAGGTTGGGCTGGGGACTGACCATAATGTGCCTTCAGTCCCACGCATCCGGTGTGTGCTTAAAACAGACAGCAGAGTGTGGTGAAGGCTTAGACAATGTGGGTAATGTACAATGATGAAAAGAGGGGAAAGTAGAAGGAAATAAACTTGCCTATCTCCTTTGACTGGAACCAAACATATATTACTTTATTTATTGGAAAAAGGAAATTTAAGGAGGAAGGCTACATTTACTTATTTATCTGAACATTTATATCTGGTCTAGATTTTTGGATATTTGTGTTTTTATATATTGAAGTAGAAATCCTATACACACGAATTTCTTCTGTTTCTTTGGTCATATGAGCCTTATGATTTTTCTTTTACCAAGATTGTCTTGGCTTTCTTTTTTTTCCTTAAAGACAGAGGGACAGTGAGAGAGCGAAAGAGAGAAACAATTTTCATTCAGTTTCTCATGTGGTCTTCGTTGCTCAGACACTTGTTGTGTACGTGGTGCTGGGGTTTGAACTTGTGTACTCACACATGCCGCGCAAGCGCCGTAACCCCTGAGCCACCGCTCCAAACCCTGCCTTGGGTTTCTTTATCCTTTGTGTTACCATATAAATTTTAGAATATGCATGCTGATTAACAAACAAACAAAAATAACCTGCTAAGATTTGATTGAGGTGACTCTATAGATGAATCTGGGTAGAACTGACAGCTTAACTATACTGGATTTTCCAAATGATGGATTCATACCATTTATTTCAGGGTTTCCTTCATTTCTTTGTTTTCTTTCCTCTGGGCTGAGGACGGAACTTGGGGCCTTGCGTGTGCTAGGCAAGCGCTCTGCCACTGAGCTAAATCCCCAACCCCTGGTTTCCTTCATTTCTATCACTAATATTTTGTAGCTTTCAACTTAGAGTTCCTGCACATGTTTTGTTAGATCTAGTCCTGGGTAGTTTGTACTCTAGTGCCTGTGATCGATTATTTATGTGTTAGCTTGATTGGGTTAACTGATACCCAGAGACTGGTGAAATATTATTTCTAGATGTGCCTGTGAGTTTCTGGAAGAGATTAGCATTTGAATCTGAGGACTGAGCAAAGATCACCCTATCCAGTGTGGAGGGCACATTCCAAACTCTTGAAAGCCTAAATAAATCAAAAAGGCTGAGGAAAGGTGAATTTCCTCTCTGCTTGAGCTGGGACTTCTCTCTTCTCCTATCCTTGGACACTGAGATATTATCACTGCTCCTTAGTTTTGGGCCTTGACTCAAACTTGAACAATATGACCAGCTTTCCTGGTCCTCCTGCTTGCACATGGCTGGCTGTAGGACTCCTCAGCCTCCATAATGTACGAGCAGCCCCTCATAATAAATCTCCATGCATCTGGTACGATTTCGATGTGGAAAGGAGGGTCCCCCATACAGTTTGCTTCAGAGACGGAGCTTTTAGGCAATGAATGGATCATGAGTTTTCTGAACCCTTCAGTGGCTGCATCAAGTAAGTGGATTCATACTTGAATGCGCTACTGGGAGGTGGGACTCAGCTGCAGAATGTAGGTCACTGGGAGCTTGCCCTGGAAGGACTTGTTTCGTCCCCAGCCACTTCTTCCTCCCCGGCACCTATGCCACCCCCTGACTTCCTGGCTACTACCAAAACGGAACTTATGAGTTTAATCAAGAAGTTTTCATCACAGAGATTAATTCTAAATTTACTTGAATTATATCTAGGACTCAGTTGCTCTCTAAGGTGGTCTGCTTCCCAAAGACTAGAAATGCAATAAAAAGTGTTTTATGTATAAAACAATAAAAAGTACACAATTATAGCACTCTTTAGGCTCAGTGAGGACAAGTCAACACACAGCTTGGAAAAGTATCCATTAACATCCACTTGAGTGGGCGTGGCAGCACACACCTATCCCAGTACTCCGGAGGCGGAGGCAGGAGGACTAAAAGCTCAGGGTTAGCGTCAGCAACTTGCAGAGGCCCTGTCTCCAAGTAAAAAGTAAAAAGGTCTAGGGGTGTAGCTCAGGGGTAGGGCACTCCTGGGTTCAATCCCTGGTACTCCCCACCAAGGGGAAAAAATGCATTTGAGGAAAAGCTTACAGGAAATCAGTTACAAGTATTTTTAAAATTCCTGGTAAAATACTGCCCCCTTCTGGCCAGTTCTAGCTCCACATTCATCTAACACCAAGTAACCTATTGAAGGAAGACCTGCTACGGTTCCTCAAGAACTCAGATTCAGCAATGAGTAATTATGCAGTGTCACCCAAAAGAGAAGAGCAACTCAGGAGGTGGCAGGTAGGTGTCTCACAAGCTTTCTATCATGGAGAGGGAAGAAGGAGCAAGGAGCAGCTGGACAGCACCAGGCGCCATCCTCTGGTAGGAAAGGACTGAGAAAAAGACCTGCTCTACAAAGTCCATCACAATCACTCAACACACATCATAAAAATATTTCTCTGCAGCAACATAAAGATACCACATATGCCTCAGAAATAATTTAAAAGCATGCTGTGGAGACTGTAAAATCAGAAACCATGAGTATAAATCCAGGTGCGGGTGCTCAAAGAGGTAGCCAGACTTAGGAACAGCTGAGCAAAACCCTTTAATGGAAAATGAGACTCTGGGGCCAAAATCACCAACGCCACCATAGCGAGCAGGGGAAATGACGAGAGGGGAAGGGAAGTGGCATGTAGGAGAAATGACAGGCAGGGAAAATGGCTTTGGACCTTCGCCAGGCCGCTGATTTTATTGGTTGAATGGGAGGAGCTGATGACGGGGCTGGTCTTTCAGAGATTGGCTGGTGGGTCCATCAATCCATTGAAGCTTTCTGCCAGCGTCATGATTGGCTGTTATTTTCGCAGGCAAGCTGCCCTTTGCCCTGCCCTTAGCCAACGTCATGACGGCGCCAGGTACCTGAAGCCACACCCGCAGCCTGTCGCCATGACTGGTCGGCCATGATCGGACATGTGGCCTGTCTGAAGCCCTGTCCCCAGCCGACCTAATGGAGACCATGTCTGTTAAGCCTTCAAAGGGCAGCAAGCAGGTCTATTTAGGAAGTCCTGAACAGAGCTAAGCACATTTTAAAACACTCACACACACAAGACAGAGAAATGCCTTTTTAGGAATAGCTCGTATTTCAAGACACGAGGTAAGAAGAAAACTGGAGGAACACCTCTAGGAAAATGCAGGGGCAAGGCAGCTCCTTTTGAGGTGGACACAGGAAAGAGGTTCATGACAGAAAACACAAGAGAATAAATAAACTCCAAACACATGTTGGGGATGTGTTTTACATTCCCCCAAACAACCACCTCTAACACTTGACATTATTATAATGCTATCAAAGTGCGAATGATCTGTGGCAATGTTTAATTTGCCAAAAGTTTCCCCTAGAATGAACACAGCAGAAAAACCTCACCTTAAAAGTTATAAATTCAAGACCAAATAAAAGGAAAATGACCTAAAATTGAGAAACCAAAAAGCAAAAGATGGCAGCGTTACTACCACAATGACTGTTATTCTCAAAAACAAATTTACGGCTGAACTCAAGTTCAAGATTACAGGCAAAGATTTAATCTAGTTTTTTAAAAATATGAATATCTTCTTTTAGTTATGGAAAAGCAACTTTTTAATGATAAAAATAAATACACTTTGAGAATTAACATAGTACTTTTCTAAAAAGGTCCTAGGCCATTACTTCTCAAAGACTAAATTCCCTTCCCCTTTCGTGCCCACAAGTGCCCAACAGAGTAAAATCCACAACTGGCTCATTGAGGCCACAGCAGAACTGTGCCCTGCAGGTGGCTGAGTCCCAGCATCTGAGCAGCCAGCACTCTTGGGGCTTCAGTCCACCAACCAGAGAATCCCCAGCAAGCCCAGGACAGGATGCGCCTTTCTTGCTGGTGCCTGCCTTGATTTTCAGGAGGACACAGCAGTCTTGTTAATCAGTGGGCTACTGTAGTCTGTGGAGGAGGTCCTGAACCTCGGAATCACTGTTTGGACAGACCACACTGAAGGCATCTCCAGGTTGGTAGGAAAAATCTGTTTTCTAGAGAAGAAACGAGGTGAAAGAATTCTGCATGAATTGAAAGAGTTTAAGTTGTAAGATAACAAAAAATACGTTTGATTGCATTCTCATCTTAACATAGGAACCTTGAAAGGAATTCTAACCACAAAAACATAAGCGCGCTTGATGAAATAAACATCCTTTTATTAGCAGTTACTTTAAAAAAAGAAATTCACTGATTATCCAGTGATTTTTCTCCTATCACTGCTTGTTTCCAGAATACAAATCACTTTCCTTACTTTTCAGAGTAAGGCACCCTCATGGTGAATGATCTATGTAAAAATTCCTCCTGTAAACATGCGCATGCCCAGGTGATGGCCAGGAGCTAATGAAGTCCACCTGTGCTCTTATCCATTTCTGTTTCCTTCCTTTGCTGCTTTCCTTGTGGAATAATGGGTGGGAGAGGATAACTGCTCACATTCCTTGGCTCTTTATGTGACAAAAATATGTAATATCAAAATATAAAAAGATCTAGATATACGCAGTACAAATGTTTAATGTATTCTTTTTTTCCCCCCAGGGCTGAGGACCGAACTCGGGGCCTTGCGAATGCTAGGCAAAGTCAGTCTTACTCTGACACCCATGGATTCCTCACAGGAGGAGTTGAGCGGATGCTCATGGATGGAGCTCATAACCCTTAAAACTCAACGCAAATGCTTCTGAATAACCATTTCTCTGGAGGGTCCAGAACTTCTCCAAATTCTCCAAGGACTTATGTTGCTCCCCGCAACGTTCCGGAGAGGGCAGCGGGTGGAACGACCCAGACCTGGGCTGTTCCCTGGGAGCCGACAGGACAGGGCTGGGAACCGGGGACAAGGAGTCACTCCCCGCAGCGTTCCGGAGTGAGGAGCGGGCGGAACGACCCGGACCTGGGCCATTCCCCGAGGGCGAGGGGGGAAAGGGCTGGGAACCAGGGGAAAGGTGTCGCTCCCCACAGCGTTCCGGAGCGAGGAGTGGGCGGAACGAACCAGACCTGGACCGTTCCCTGAGGGGCCGAGTCAGGATGGGGATGGGAACCAGGGGGCGAGGGGGGTGAGCACCGACGGCCAGAACGCGGGACCTTCCTTCCCGGCCAGGGGAGAAAAGAACTCAGTCTCACATGCGGGTGGGGCTTTGAAACTTCTCTCCCGCTTTATTTCTCCCACACATCCTTATATATAGCGAGAGCAGGCTGCTAAGGGACCAATAGTGAAGTGGCAGACTAGCTTATTTCAGCCAATTAGGGACTATTATGTTGGTGGCGTCATCTATCACCAACCGGGAAGATGCGAAGAGAGAGAGAAAGCAGCACTCCAGCGCAGGCGCATAGCTTGCCTTGCTCAGAGAGCGCGAAATGTGAAGGGGGAGGAAAGAGAAGTATTATGACGTCCAATATGGCGATTTTCCTTTTGCACAGAGCCCAACAGACTTACAGAACCACTGTGCTGAGAAGTTGACCCTTACCTGACTGTCTATTATGAACACTCTAACCAGCTGCCAGACCTCAGGGGAACAGCTTCCTGCCATGAGCCTCCTCTAATGAAAGGCTGTTATGATCATCGTATTCTTGGTGGCTTATGAATAAGGCAGCAGCTCTACCCTCTCCAGCTGAGTCCCCTCCAGTCCCTCCTCACCTTTCCCTTTTCCTGAAGTGGAAAGAAAACAAGTGTGTGGTGGAGAGGAAGAACAGTGAGGCAAGAAGATGCGGGAACTCTCGTTCTTCAGCGTCAGTAACCAAGAGTTCCACAAGGACTGCCTGCACTCATCCTGACAACGAAACTGTGCTGAGAAAGAAATTATGGGAACATTCTGAAATGTCCAATCCTAGCAGCAGAGTGGTTTTTACGGCATCATTTGTAGCAAGCTGAGCTGCCTTTGAAATTGGAACTTTTGAAGAACAAGAACTGCTGAAGTCACAGATGCTAATCCTAAGCCTCCTTGATAAACAAGGGTGACAAATGTAGCTAAATCCATTTTTCAAATATGCCCCTCCTTCATCTGGTGGGCATGCATACGATCTTACGAAGATTCCTGGCTGTTCAGTACTGCTTCTAAGGTAGACAGGCACAGACATGTAGGTCTGAGTTTTGAAATCACCTCACCTTTTTTTTAAATTATTAGACGAATATGGAGTTACAATTGAGGGGGAACACCGTCAAACAGTCAAGAACAAATGTATATATACTTGGTTATCCAGGGCTAATGCCATGTCATGGATGCCCTGCTTGGTTCCCCATGTTGCTGTTTCCCTCTGAAGAGTCCCTGAGTTAAATGGATATCCCGTGGAGGTCAGAGATCTCCTTCTGAGATGATTCCCCCATATTCCCACCCTCCAGTCTCCTAGATAATCTTCCTAATCCCTCCCCCCTCCTGTCCCCCATGCTATGCCTCCAGGTATCCTAGGTTAATCATCCCCCTGTTG